>JBBBDQ010000391.1:3765000-3805000 GCA_037127315.1 Ascarosepion bandense
TAAATAAAAGTGGCCTAAAATGCAAATTAGAGTACAAGTTAAACAAATGAATATAAGAAATCAAAATTTACCTGGTGCAAATCATCGTTTAATTTAGTAGTAAAATTCAAAATTGGGCAAATGATATTTCAATAAATCAACACTTCCCTGGAAACTCGGAATTTCATAAAATATTCCATATAAATACAGTAAGTTATAGATGTAAATAATTTAAGGAAAAAAGAAAAAGAAAAGAAAAGGAAAAAAGGGGAAAACAAAGAAAAAGAAAAGAAAAAATAGAAAAATAAAATAAAATAGAAAATAAAAGAAAAAAAGGGAAAAAAAGAAAGAAAAAAGAAAAGAAAAATAAAAGGGAAAAAAGAAGGAAAAAAAAAAGAAAACGCCCGAAACTTCATGTGAAACATAATATCGTCAATAAATAATGTAAATGTCGACAGAAATAAATGTCCACGGACTTTGTAAAACAAAAGAGATTATTTATAAAGAATACACGACATAGATGAACAAAGGAAACGTATTTTGAATTTACCAAAGGTATTTTTTTCAAGAACAAATGTAAAAATCAGAAATCTACATGGAAGTCAAAAAAACTTAAAAATTGTACGAAAATGGCTATTTTGAAATTTTGAAATTTCACTTGTAAAACTTCCAGTCGCGTGTTGTACGTTTATGAAGAAAAAACAAAATAGAAACAGATCTCGAAATCTAAAGTCCCAATTTTATTCGCCTGAAGAGAGTCAACTTTACACTCGAAAAACGTGTAGCGACACAAATGCCAATATGGACACTTAATATATCATACTAAATAAACTTTAAACAAAACATTCACAGCTTCTCGCACTTTTATATATTTTCTTTACACAGAAAGAAAAAGTATATGTAAGAAAACATGCTGGCGTGCACGCATACACAGTAATATATATACTTATTTATAAATGGAACTGTGTGTGTATTTGTGTGTGTCCATTATCTACAGACTCCGAAACGGCTGAGCTGATTTTCTTGAAAATTTACACATTTCTACTATAAGCGTCTGTGAGTGTTCTTAGCTAGGTTTTGTGTCGAGGTAGCTCCGATAAATATCGAAAATAGATAATCGAAAAAATCGGGTTATAGAAGGAATGGTCCGATTTTATTCAAATATGATACACTCATAGACAGACATAAGAAACGATATTCAGAGGTTTCAAGGTTGCAGTTCTTACAACAGTGCAGAAAATCGATTATATATAAAACGCAAGATGTTTGTGTGTGTGTCTGTTTATTTGCCTGTATGTCTGTATTTTTTTTTTTTTTCAGCGTTTTTATTTTAGTTTTTGCTTCGGGTTTGGCTCTAAGTAGATATAATTGTAGTTCTTAGTTTCAGCCATGATACCATTTAATCAGAGGACTTATTTAACCTTCAAAATTCAGTTTACGATGAAAATATCAAAATTTGACGTGCATCCATTCATTGTTCTTTCAATATACGGTTTGAGCTCCAGGACCAGGGATTAGTTTGAAAGCTTTCATTACACCCGAGCAACGCTGGGCTATACTGCTACTATATATATATATATATATATATATATGTGTGTGTGTGTTATTTGTAGATGTGAAACCTACATCTAGTCATTTCTTTCAAATCACATAATGAAGGTAGTATTGAATGGACATGCCTCCCGATAGTATCATACAAACGCGGGTGTCCCTCAAGGCTATATTCTAGATCCTACCTTTTTCTTGATCTTCAACGATATAAATGATATAATCAGATCCCAAGTAGGCATATACTCTGACGAAACCACCGTTTAATCTCGCCTCCATCAAAAATCTGCTGAGGCTGACAAAGCGAACCTCGATGCTGAGCTTGAAAAGGACCTTCAATCTGTGGTGGACTGGGGTAAGAAGTTGCTCGTGAATTTTAATGTTTCCAAAACGAAGCTGTTATCTGTTAACCACCCGAGACAATCGCTCTTACCGCCCATTAGCATGGATAAGGCTACTGTCCATGAATAAAAAAAACACTGCGCTTCCTTGGCCTAACTCTCAGCAGACCCCAAGTGGAATGACTATATCAAATCCATAGATTAATATGCTGCTAGGAAGGTCGGCTCATTGTGTAGGGCCAGGAAGAACTTCCCATCTGAATCCATCATGCATATAAATCTACCATCCACCAATGTATTGAATAGTGCTGACGCTGCTGGTCGGGTGCTCGTGCTATTCACATCGGGGTCCTTGACAAAATTCAACGGAGAATTTGAAACGTGATCGATCCCAACATGGTAGCTCAGCTGCAGTCACTTTCTAACCGGAGTAATGTAGCTTAACTGTCTCTTCTACAAGTACTTCCGCGACTTTTGCTCTGTTGAGCTTAGCTCACTGGTGTCCACACTGTATGAATTTACGCGATCTACTAGATTAGCAACTAGGTCCCACACATTTACAGTGAAACCAATAAAATATAACCGCAGTTTCTATTCACCAGCTTCTTTTCTCGCACTTCCCGTCTGTGGAATTCCCTTTCATATACTTGCTTCCCCGACAGCTACAATCTCCAGGAATTTAAATGTAAGGTCAATTGCCATCTATCTCTTTGACTTTCATACTTTCCCTGATGTATTTTCCCCGTCCGCTATATTTTCATCAGGTCTCTTCACACCAGTATTGTCAACCCTAACACATTCTCCTACACCCCGTATAAGTTGTTTCTCTTTTATTTCAATCTCCTATGTATCGCCCAGCACATCAGTGGCACACACACCCACTAATGTATGTATATATATATAGAGAGAGAGAGAGATAAGAAACACATATATACATATATATTCTTATAACACACATACTTTTATACATATGAACTCCCTTATATACATAAATAGAAACTCACTTGTATACATACATATGTATATACGCACACATATACAAATAAACACACATATAGACAAACACAAAATCACATAACACACACACACATATATATATATATATATATATATAAACACACATAATACACACACAAATATTTATATAAACACACACATAAATATTTATATAAACACACACATAAATATTTATAAAAACCCACACATATATACACACACAAACACTTATATATAATAACACACACATAACAATCATATTTATGCATACATATACATAAACATGCTCATACATATACTCGTATATATAAACATATATAATCACACACACACACACATATATATATATATATATATATAGATATATACTTAGACAGACAAGCACACACGCACACATATGTGTGTATGTATATATATATATATATATATATATGGTTAAATAAAAAGACAAGAAGAAAACTGTATTTAAATCGCCTACGCGTTTCGTCGTGTGATGGACTTTATCAAGACAAAATTTTTATTTAACCATCCTGTCCTTAATCTCAGATCATAACTGAGTATATTTTTGCAAATATACACACACACACACACATATATATATATATATATATAACCTGGACATATACACGCATATAAATTTCCTTTTGCTTAATTATATGCGCACGTTTAACCAGTTAGAAATTTCTTTTTTGCGATGGTACCGATATATTTTAATTTCGTGAATCACAATATACTATAATTTTTAGAGAATATATCTATGTTGTTTTATGTTTACTAGTTATAGCGTTTTCACCACTTATTCGTTTAATAAGTAATTATCTGTTGGTTTTTATCGTGTCTTATGTGTTTGTCGTTAACACACGTGTTGGTTTCACGAATATATTCTGATCTATCGAATCTCTTACAAACACACAAGTTTTTTTTTTTTAATCATATCACCCCGAGCAAGGCGGTAACGCCACTGATGTGCAGGGGGCTACGTAATAGTGAAAGGATTGGAAAAGATAAAGCCAGAAACCACATCCTAAACAGGGAAAAAGGGATGAGCCTATTAACCTGTTCAATAGACATGGGTGGAGTGTGAACCGAGCGATAGATAGATCTATCTACTCCAATTGAAAAAAATAAAAATAAAAAAAACATGGTGGTGGATTACTAAGTTTTAACTTAGTAAAAATCCAGTAAAGAGATATCTGCTAAAATCAAAAATTAAAGAAAACCAATTAAACATGAAAAGCTTAAAATTTAAAATTAGGCAGGAAAAAAAAAAGATTTACTTTAAGAATATTACAAACAAAACAGAATTCCAACACGACACGAGGGTCTTTGAATTTTGGTCACACCAAGATGGCCAATGAGAGACCCATCAGAGTCAAATTACGGACGGCAGAGTGGAGAAAAGAAGACAGACTAATATGCGGCTGACGAAAGAGAAAGAAAGAAAGGAACTAGCAATAGGCCGGCAGACGAGAAAGGAACTAGCAATAGGCCGGCAGACGAGAAAGGAACTAGCAATAGGCCGGCAGACGAGAAAGGAACTAGCAATAGGCCGGCAGACGAGAAAGGAACTAGCAATAGGCCGGCAGACGAGAAAGGAACTAGCAATAGGCCGGCAGACGAGAAAGGAACTAGCAATAGGCCGGCAGACGAGAAAGGAACTAGCAATAGGCCGGCAGACGAGAAAGGAACTAGCAATAGGCCGGCAGACGAGAAAGGAACTAGCAATAGGCCGGCAGACGAGAAAGGAACTAGCAATAGGCCGGCAGACGAGAAAGGAACTAGCAATAGGCCGGCAGACGAGAAAGGAACTAGCAATAGGCCGGCAGACGAGAAAGGAACTAGCAATACGCCGGCAGACGAGAAAGGAACTAGCAATACGCCGGCAGAGAGAAAGGAACTAGCAATACGCCAGCAGAGAGATATCTGCTAAAAATCAAAAATTAAAGAAAACCAATTAAACATGAAAAGCTTAAAATTTAAAATTAGTCAGTGTTTCTGTGTATTGAAATAATTTCAAATATTCTCAATATTTCTTTATTAATAACTTCTGCAACAAGATATTTGAATCTAAACTGATAAAAACTAAACTCGAATATATATTTTTAATTAAAATAAATAAATAAAATTCATAATTACAAAGCCTGATAAAATGTGTATCTTGCCAAAATTATTGAAACAACTAGCAGAAAGAATATCAAGATAAAAATCTTCAAGTGGTACTATGAAAACTTGTAAAAATTTTTAAATCGTACCCAAGAACCTTTCGAAAGTATTTTATGAGATTTTCAATCAAACAGTCACTGTTTGTATGTGGTATAGAATGAAAATCTCCTGTAATTTTTATGAAGGTTTTCTAATATTCTTAAACTTCTCTTTTCTCGTAAATGTTTACAAATTGAAAGAAGGTTAGACTAAAATTAAATGTTAAAGTTTATAAAACATTTAGGTGTGTGTGTGTATTAACAATTATGTCTACTTCCAGATGTGACAGTTTTAGACGCTAAATGCATGCTTCAGGTATGTGCGTTTCGCATTTTAGACGACTGATGTGCGTTGTGGTGCAGTGGATATCGACTCGGAACGACAAATCGGGGTGCCGTGTTCGAATTCCCGTTGAATTCTTTGCATTCACTTACGCGCAAATACACTTGGGAAAGGTAGTAATCCGTCTCTTCCCTCCAGTTATGGGTTAAATAACAAGACAAATTGCGTCCTATAGCCTTGGCTGGCCACCAGTCTACCGCAGAAAGCAATAGCAACCTACTGCGGGATAATCTTCTGCCCAGTCAGTCATGTCTCTTTCGAGACATGATCGTCCAAAGCTTGTATCACGTACGGCACTTAACTGACTGATTCATCCATCGCACCCTGCATATATGAACGAGTGTATATCTGGACATGAGTGTATTGTTTGTCTCGTCTCGTCTTCACAAATAAATATTTTCCTTGAAGAGAAATAAACGCGCACATTGGAAGTGCAATACGATCAAATGCCCGGTTTTTCATAGACTACTTTCGTTACTATTTCTATGCTAATTAGCTACTATTATTGCATTGCTGATAGAGACTTTTCGAAGCTACTCGATTTGTTTCTTTACACCTCAAAAGATTGAATATCGTACTTTGCGATATTTATTTAAATTAACCTTTATCGTTTTTCTTAGCAATTTATTTTGTTTTAAATCTTGATTTATTAGACAAATTAATTAGTCTTACATTCTACGTTGACTTCTTAAATTACTTTTTCTGTTTTCCCTTCAAGATTTTATGTTTATTTAATTTTCTTCTAATTCTGATAGATTTACACTATATTTTCTTTGATAAAGAATTGTAAGAGCTTGTCTTTTATCTAGAGCTAATTTATTTATTTTCTGTTTCCTATCACAGTTTCCGTTTAGGGATACGATAAATTATAGCCTCATTCTTTTTCTATGTACCCCGTCATTTCAGGACGTAGGTGATCATGGCTTTCCACGTCTCCCTATCCCTGGTAGCTCTTAGCTTTCCTCTGTCTGTTTTCCCTCTATCTGGCCTGTTAGTATCAGGTTCTCCAAGCCCTCCTTCCTCATTGCGTGTCCCAGGAACTTCAGCTGTCTCTTCCTGTTGCTTAGTATTAATTTCCTTTTTGTTTCCATCATTTCTAAGACCTCATCATTGCTCACATGCTTGATCCATGATATTCGCAGCATCCTTCTGTAGAACCACATTTCAGTTGCTTCTAGTTTTTCCTTCATCTTTGATGATATTGTCCAGCATTCACTGCTATATTGAAGAACCGACATCACATAGCAATCCAGTACTCTCTTCTTTGTTTCTAGCGAAATTGTCCTGTTTCTTAATACATTACTCAACTTCTGGAATGCGTCCTTCGCAATGCCAATTCGCCTTTGGATCTTTGTGTCGACTTTCCGTCTTCCGTTATAACACTTCCCAGTTATTTAAATTTTTGTACCTGCTTGATTCTAGTATCCCCGACTTGTCTTTCTGCATATATACAAGTCAACCATCCGTCCGTGCATGGAGTACTGCTGCCATTTATGGTCAGGTGCCCCTGCCGTTCTCCTCAGTGTTCTTGACAGGCTCCAAAGGAGAGTCTGTAATGTGATAGGTACTGATCTGGCGGCTCGACTGCAGCCACTTCCCCATCGTCAAAAGGTGTCTGTTCTATAAATACTTTCATGGCTTCTGCTCAGACGAACTTAAGTCACTGATGCCTCCTCAACAGGTGTTTACTCGTGCAACCAGACTGGCATCTGGGTCCCACCCATTCACAGTCAGGTTAGCCAAATGCAGACGACAATTCTACTCCTGCAGCTTCTTCTCTCGCACTTCCCGCCTGTGGAACTCGCTCCCGTATTCTTGCTTTCCTGACGGCTACAACCTCCAGAAATTTAAATGCAATGTCAATACTCATCTACTAACCACTGGACTCTAGCTCTCTCCCCACCCCTGTATAACCCTTCCTTTCTCTCCACCTATGTATCTGTCATCGCACCTGCTTTCTCAGCTTTCTATTGTTCCTTTCTAACTAGTTTGTACTCCTCACTCTTTTCTAATTAATCTTTTTACATTTATGTAGCCCCCCCTGCACATCAGTGGCGTTTCCGCCTTGCTCGGGGTGAAATGATTAAAAAAATAAAAACTACTGGGCTGCCCTTTTTACTGTTGATCATGCATTCGGTTTTCTTGAAGTTTAAGGAAAACTCAATTCCATCATTCAACACTTGGGAGAAAAGAAAACCAAGATCAGGTGACGTTTAAGTTTTCCAGAGAACTGATAATTTTTCCGACTTTAAAGGAATTCTCTTTAGTCCAGAAAGAAATAATCTGAAAGTATACAATCTGTAGATTGCTTGAAATAAAATTTTCCAATCAGTTTTTTCATGATTTTTACCTTATCACCAAATAATTATTTGCTCTCTCACTATCTTCCTTGATATTGAACCCATAGCTAGAAAGAAAATATGGATTTATAATTTTTTACTTATATTATTGCAAAGTCAACAATTTGAATCCTGTTCGCTGATTGTTAATAATATTAAACATACATTACCGCACTTCTGTTAACATTCACAATACATTCGCTAGAAAATGGACATTCTTAATGTTTTACTGATAAACTATCAGTCAGTTAAGTGGCATACGTGATACACGTTTTGGGGGGAATCATGTCTCGGAAGAGACATGACAGATTGGGCACAAGCTTATCCTGCAGTAGTTTGCCATTGCTTTCTGTGGTAGACTGATTGCCAGCCAATGGTATATAAACCAATCTGTACTATTATTTGACTCATAGCTAGAGGGAGAAAAGATGTATTATATTGTTACGTAATAATTAGCTTTTATTAACTCTGATGGACTCGGCTCACTGCTAGATCTTAGCTTTACTTCTATCCCGGATACTTGCCATGCAGCTCTGCACTCTTGGAAACTAATTATGCTATGGTTTCTGTTAATATCACTTTCCAGGAACGTTCTACCTGCAGAATATCTTACTGCTATCAAAGAGCGCACATAGAGGCGTTTTGCAACTTCTCTTGTGATGTCCGTTGGAACATCGTTTTTAGTTTCCCTGATGAAAAATGCGCATTCAAGGATTCCTCATGGTTAAAGCCAGCATCGATGCTTTCATCCCAACCAGGAAGTTCCGACTTAAACCTCATTCTTCCCCTTATTTCCTCCTTGCTTGCTCAGTGGCCATTGGCTACAGGAATCAATTCTTCCGGCTTTATCGGAATGACGTGTCTGATTATAACAGGTGCCTTTTTTGCTCGCAGTGAATGCAAGATTGTCCTAAATTATGCTAAGCAGTTGTTTGCTAATAGAAGTAAACGGAGTATAGCATTACACGAGTTTGGCTCTAAAGACTACTGGCAGCTCTGCAAAAGTGTGCTGAACAACAGAAAACTTTCTATCATTCCTTTAATCAATAAATTTGAGGTCCTCACAACTTCATTGGACAAGGCTGAGTACTTTGCTCGCAGATTCTGCACCAATTCCACATTTTATTCTATCCTAGGTCCTACACTTTTTCTGAGCTTCATCAACGATCTTCCTGGTATGATCAGATCCCAAGTAGGCATCTACGCTGACGACACCAACATTTAGTCCCGTCTCGATAAGAAATCTGCCGAGGCTGACAAAGCAAATCTTGAATTAGGGTAAGAAATGGCTCGTAAATTAAAATGCTTTTAAAACGACGCTGCTATGCTTTAACCACCATAAACAATCGCTCCTACTCACCATCAGTATAATTCAGACTAGTCTCCCTGAAAGCAATACACTGCACTTCCACAGAAATCATTTCTCCAGGTTTTATCAGGCTTTACCGGAGTGATGCTTCTGACCATAACAGACGCCTTTTTGTCACTGCACACAATGAATGTATGCGAGTTCTAAATGATGCTAAGCAGTTGTTTGCTAATAGAAAGTAACAGAGTATAGCATCCTCCATGTTTGGCTCTAAAAACTACTGGAAGCTCCGCAAAAGTGTGCTAAACAATAGCAAATACTCGAGTCCTAAATAATTTTTAGGTTCTCACATCCTTAGCGGACAAGGCTGATTGCTTTGCTCGCCAGTTCTTTTACAACTCCATACTTGACTCATCTGGAATATCCACACTCGACTTCCCTCCTAGAACTAAGGCCAAACTGAGTGATGTACACATAATCCAATCACTAGTCTCTGATATTATTTCTAAGCTTGACTCCCATAAAGCAAGTGGGTGTGATGGATTTTAAGTAATCGTCCCTAAGAAATATATCCTTGAATGCTGCTGTCGTCTCCAAGCTCTATAAATATTGCTTTGCTGCTTCTTGCTTCTCTGCTTGTTGGAAGTTCTCATCTATAGCTCCTGTTCTTACTTACTCTGGAGAGACATCCGGCCCTTCTATATACCTATCAGACTCTAATCATATTTTGGCATAGTATTTGAGGCTATTATCAATGCTGAAATGATTCAACATCCCACATCTACCAACTTATTCTTTGACAAGCAGTATGACTTCCGCTTCGCCAGATCTACTGCTGATGTGCTAACGGTCATCTCCGGATACATATATCAGGAGCTTTATAAGAAATGCGAATCTCGGGATCTTTTCCTGACTATCTCGGAAGCGTGTGCATATACACACGTTAAATGTAAATTTTAGTTGAAATTACAAAATATAATTTAAAATCACAATATCAAAAACATCAAGCTTTAAGAAACACTATATATCAAACAATTTTCTCCTACCAACAATCTCAGATATTTTAACAGGCGAAATGAATTTTTGAAAGTTTTCTTTTTAAACAGACTGTTACGTAATAGTTTTAATGAACGCTCCGTGTCAAAAACATAAATTACGTTACAGTCAAAACATAAAATTACATCGGTAAAAATGGCCTACAAAATGGCTGAAAGCGCTTAGAAAGACGGTTATTGAATATATTTACATTCCATATCTCTAGCAAAAATGAAACTTGCAAGAAAACTAGAATAATTAGATAAAAATAAAACTGTTCTTGACGGCCATTTTTAAATTGTTTAAAAAATTGCTGTCGCCACACACACACACACATATATATATAAAATAAAAAAATTATGATGTTCAAATTCGTTAAATAGCCATTTCTACGAGAAAAACAAAAACACTCGCGTCCTCAGCAATGACCTTTATTCAAAAATAAAAATAAAACCCCAAAAAACAAAAACAAATAACAAAATGAACAAAGATATTATACCGGCAGAAGTCAAAAAAACTTTAATCACTGAAATTAAAGAAGTGGGATTAATAAGAAAGCAGACATATGTCTATTTTTATTAATAGATTTTTTAAAACCTCCTACCCCTTAACTGGGTCGAGAATTTAAAAGTTGAAATTTAGCCTTGTCTGGGCGAAAGAAATGGTAGGGGGGGTGAAGAAAAAGAAAAGAAAGAAAAAAAGAAAAAGGAAAGAAGTAAAAAGGGGGAAGGGGTGGTTGACAGGGAAGTAAGCTAAGACAAAAAAACTATTTCCATAGAATCAAGGAAAATTGTTATCATTCGTGTTGAAAAGTAAACCATAGCGATTTTTAGTTTAAATAAATGGGACAAATTTTATAGAAAAAAAATATATATAGTTAAATGTAACAGAAAATGAATGTCCTATGTTTAATTATGAGCCGTTCTAAACATCATATTTTAGCTTTAATTTCAGGTGAAAATGAAGACAAAAATTGTCCAACATTTGGATATTTTTTTTATTATGCTGGTTCTAAGCTTTCGGCTCACATGAGCCATCTTTAGGGAGGTTACAGGGACGTTGACAAAGACATCCACTATCAAAGATGAGTTTCTCTTGTGTTGACATAAAACATTGCTATGTAACGATAACAGAACCAGCATAATAAAAATTATCCAAATGTTTGACAATTTTTGTCCTTATTTTCACCTGAAATTAAAGCCTAAATACGATGTTTAAAACGGTTCATGATTAAACATAATAGACATCGTCTGTTATATTTAATAATATATTCTTAGAAAATTATCTGCGACTTCGATACACTATATATATATATATATATATATGTGTGTGTGTGTGTGTGTGTGTGTGTCAAATTTGTGCTTTGAAATAGAGAAATAAATAGGTATTAATTTCGAGGAAAAATTAGTTATAAAATCATAAATAAGGAGGGAAATAAAAATATTTTGAAACGAATCCCATAAAAACTTATAAATTAGGAAAAGTCTACTTATGAAGAATTTTGCATAATATAATGAATTTAGAAGAAAGAAAATACTTTCAAAAAAGGAGCCGGTAATATAAGCATTATAAATGCATCAAATAAAACAATGGATTAAAGTGAACAACAGCAAAGCAAAAAAAGCTAAAAAAAAAAAAAGTAGAATATATACATTAGAAAATGCAAAATAAGGTAAAAAAAATGCATCGGAAGAAAATAACAAAAAATCAGAAACGAAATGTGAATAAAAAAAAATATAAAATAACAGAATGACTTACGAAAACATTTCTCCGTTCTGTTTAACGAGACGGCTACAATATATATATATATATATATATATATATATATATATAATGTGGATGGGTAAACATAGCACAATATAAAAATCAATAGGGGAAACAAGTGCTTAGGGCTTATAATCTGAAAACAATAGAGATTCCTGGAGTTGACGGCAGAAATGAGTTCTTTTCTGCTTGACATTGGCATGCTTCTATTTATAGCAAGTGTAAGATGGGGGACTTAAATGCAAAGGTAGGTAAAGATAGAGAAGGAGACACGAACGGCAACTTCGGTCTAGGAGAGCGCAACGAAAGAGGAGAAAAATGGATCCAATGGTGCTCAGCCAATGACCAGGTCATTACTAACACCTGGTTCCAAGAACATCCACGACGTCTATGGACATGGAGAAGCCCAGGAGGGGACACGAAGAACCAAATAGACTATATAACAATAAACAAGAGATTCAGGAACGCAGTAGTCCAATGCAAAACGTACCCAGGTGCTGACTGCGGAAGTGACCACGTCCCAGTCATCTGCAAACTAAAAGTGAAACTCCGAAGACTGAAGAAACCCAGCATAACACCAAGACTGCAATACGACACACTAGAGGATGATCTCACCCTGCAGAAAGAATATAATAACAGCGTAAAAAAGAAATATGAAGAACAAATTGGAAAAGGATACTCAAAATGGGAGTCACTAAAAGAAGCAATGGTGACCTCAGCGAACAACATAGCCCCAAAGGAAATCAGACGCAGAAGAAAAAATGAGTGGATGACCGAAGAGATCCTCCACATGATGCAAAGGAGACAAAAAATAACGCCAAGACACGGAGCAGAGTACAAAAAACTTCACATGGAGATAAGGAACAAATGCAGACAAGCCAAAGAGGAATGGCTCAACAACAAATGTGCAGAAGTAGAGAGACTGAGCAGGAACAACAAAGCAGAAATGCATAAAGAGATAAGAGAACTGACAGGACAAAAAACCTGTTCCTCAACAGGATGCATAAAATCCAAGGAAGGGACAATCATAGTAGAGAAAGAGGAAATACTCCAGCGATGGGAAGAATACATAAAGGATCTCTTTGGCGACAAGAGAGAACAACCGAGAATACACAAGGAGATGGATGGACCGGAAATACTAAAATCCGAAGTGGAAGCTGCAATGGCCAAAATGAACAGAAACAAAGCACCTGGCCCAGATGGCATAGTGATAGAGCTGCTGACAGCCTTAGAAGAATATGGCATAGAAAGATTACCGACATAATAAACGAAATTTATAGCAGCGGAATAATACCAGACGACCTATGCAAGTCGATATTTATAGCACTGCCGAAGAAACCAGGTGCAAACGAGTGTGAACTACACAGAACTATCAGCTTAATGAGTCACATCACAAAACTGATTGTCAGAATCCTGATGAATAGAGCGAGAAGCAGAATCAGGCCAGAGATAGGGCAGGAACAGTGCGGGTTCGTCAAAGACACTGGAACAAGGAACGCCATATTCATGATTAGGATGCTCTCTGAAAGGGCATTACAAATGAAGAAAGACTTGTACCTATGCTTCATTGATTACGCGAAAGCATTCGACAAAATACGACACAAAGAATTGATGGAAATGATAGGCAACCTCGACATTTTCGGCAAAGATATAAGAATAATCAAGAATCTCTACTGGCAGCAAACGGCCTGCATACGGACAGGTAACGACCTCAGTAGATACACAAAGATAGAAAAAGGCGTAAGACAAGGATGTGTCTTTTCACCGGATTTGTTCAACCTATACAGCGAGAATATTTTGAGGACCCTAGATGACACACCAGGATTTATTATTGGAGGCCACAACCTGAACAACATAAGATACGCGGACGATACAGTACTGATTGCGGACACGGAAAGGAAACTGCAAGATCTCATACAGAAAGTAGCAGTGGAGAGTGACAAGAAAGGACTACAAATAAACTTTAAGAAAACTGAGTGCATGGTCATCAGCAAAAGATACAACCCAAAATGCCAAATACAGGTGGGGGATAACAGAATCAAACAAGTCCAAGAATTTAAGTACCTAGGAAGTGTTCTAACAGGAGATGGAAAGTGCGACACGGAGATCCGAAGGCGAATTGGCATGGCAAAGGACGCGTTCCAGAAGCTGAGCAAAATACTAACACACAGGAAGATCTCAATAGAAACGAAGAAAAGAGTGCTAGACTGCTACGTGATGTCAGTTCTTCAGTACGGCTGTGAATGCTGGACAATATCATCGAAAATGAGGACAAAACTGGAAGCGGCCGAAATGTGGTTCTACAGAAGGATGCTACGTATATCGTGGACTGAGCATACAAGCAACGACGAAGTGTTAGAAAGAATGGCAACAAAAAGGAAATTGATGCTGAGCATCAGGAAGAGACAACTGAAGTTCCTGGGACACGCAATGAGGAAGGAGAGCCTGGAGGACCTGATACTGACTGGACAGATAGAAGGAAGGAGAGACAGAGGAAGGCAGCGGATAACATATCTGCAGAGTCTGATCAGGTGGATGACGGAACGGGGGTTGCCAGGAGCAACAGGAGCAAACATACTAAGAGCCACAAGGGATAGAGAGACGTGGAGATCCATGATCGCCTACGTCCTGAAGGGACAGGGCACATAGAAGAAGAAGAAGGTGATAATTACACACGTGAAAGACGAGGAGCCTCAAGAACGAAGAACGAATGGCAGAAAGTTCTGAATGGAAGTATATGTCAAAAGTTAGAAGAAAAATTAAACGAATGAATGATTATTTTTTAATAATTTAATTTTGTGCATATTTCTGGAGATAAGATATTGTAATTATTTGCGTTGTTCGGAGATTTGTCATCGTTATCGTTGGTATATTCAACATGCTTGTCGTTGTTCGCTCCGGCCATTTTTAAGTGGTTAGAAAACCTAGCTAAGAACACTCGCAGACGCTTATAGTACAACTGTGTAAATTTTCAAGAAAATGGGTTGAGCCGTTTCGGAGTCTATAGGTAACGGACACACACAGACAAAGTTCCATTTATAAATAAAGTCTAGATATTTATATCTTTGTATAATTTTTTTTTAACAAGTTTTTGTTTGTTCCTTGTCATTGATTAGTATATACAAGCTTGGACTTTGCTGACTTTACTGTCATCTGACAAAAGCTTCCCAGACTCTTCTTAAAACTTCTGAATTTGTTAGAGTTTGAAACGTTGAATCCCAGATAATTCCAACTAAATATCCTCTTAATTAGGTAAGAATTCAAAACAACTAGCATTATCATTTAATCTTGAAACATGATCTTTAATGCGTAGAAATAAATAAAAATTGGTAGCAGTGCTCAAGGAATAAAAGAGAAACTCAAAATGTTTTAATGATAAGTTGCCCTGGTGCTAGACGGGGCATGATTCTCATGTCTTCCAATCTTGATTGGTAGTGTCATCTGGGCGAATTCAGATGGGCTCCAGTACATACCCATTGGGTAATATAGATTTACTGGTCCGTTAGCTGAAAATAACCACGTTGACACGTCCCTTAGGAGCTGTCGCTCTGCGCATCAACGTTCATTGTTAGGGAGCGTAATAATCAGGTGCGGAAAGAGCTGCATATTTATTTTCGCATATGAAAATTGAGGTAACCTAGTAACTTGACTTGCATAGATATTTGTGAGCAAGTTCAAATGGAGACAGTCTGAGCAGAGTAGATTGCCATATTTAAAGATATTTCTAACTGGGCCGAACATGCAAGGTAATATGTTGGTTTCCTCAAGAAACGGTCATATCTAAACTTATTTATAAATGGAACTTTGTGTGTGTGTCCGTTACCTACAGACTCCGAAACAGCTCAACCGATTTTCTTGAAAATTTACACAGTTGTACTATAAGCGTCTTCGAGTGTTCTTAGCTAGGTTTTGTGTCGAGGTACCCCCGATAAATATCGAAAATTGATAATCGAAAAAATCGGGTTATAGAAGGAGTGGTCCGATTTTAATCAAATTTGATACACTAATAGACAAAGACATCAGAAATGATATTCAGAAGTTTCAAGGTTGCAGTTCTTACAATAGTGCAGAAAATCAATGATATATATATATATAAGGCAAGATGTTTGTGTGTGTGTCTGTTTATTTGCCTGTATGTCTGTATGTTTTAATCAAAATTTAACTTACATCCATTCATTTTTCTTTCAGTCTACGGTTTCGCTTTAACTGGAAACAACTATAGCTTTTTAGTCTTTCGGGCCAACGTCCAAAAAGTCTGAGCTCCAGGACCATGGATATACTGATTATCGATATCAAATAAGATTTTTTCGTCGTAAACTGAAATTTGAAGGCTAAATAAGTCTTCTAAGTAAATGGTATCATGGCTGAGACTAAGAACTACAATTATAGCTACTTAGAGCCAAACCCGAAGCAAAAACTAAAATTAAATGGTTGAAAAAAAAAGAAAAAAGAAAAAGACATACAGGCAGATAAAAAGACACACAAACATCTCGCCTCATATATATATATATATATATATATGATTTTCTGCACTATTGTAAGTACTGCAACCTTGAAATTTCCGATTATAATTTCCTATGTCTTTGTCTATGAGTGTATCAAATTTGATTAAAATCGGACCACTCCTTCTACAACCCGATTTTTTTGATTATCGATTTTTATCGGGGGTACCTTGACACCAAACCTAGCTAAGAACACTCACATACGCTTATAGTACAACTGTGTAAATTTTCAAGAAAATCGGTTCAGCCGTTTCAGTTCAGTTCGGTTCAGCTATTGGATTAATAATTCTGATGAGAAAATGTTATCTTGCCCGAGTGCATTCGTTCTGTTAAGCCCCCAGGTTGTTTGATCCCAGTCGATATGACGAATTACCTTTTCAGTCAAGCTTATGAATGGTAAAATATTTAGGTTATATAAACGTACTCCGGTCTTTTTTTTTCACCCCAAGCAAGGCGATAACACCACTGAGGGCTATATAAGAGTAAAAAGATTAGATAGGAGGAGAGTAAAGAGAAAGACGAACCAGTTAGAAAGAAGCAAGAGAAAGCTGTGAATACAGTTGTGATGACAGTTGCAAAGCTAAAGAGAAAAGAAAAGATCTACATTGTGATGTAGAAAGAACCTAGTCAAGTGGTTAAGAGATGGATATTGACATTGCATTTAAATTTCTGGAGGTTGTAGCCGTTAGGGAAGCAAGAATATGGAAGCGAGTTCTACAGGCGGTTGGTGCGAGAAAAGAAGCTGTTAGAGTAGAATTGTCGTCTGCATTTGGATGATCTGTGAATGGGTGGGACCCAGTTACCAGTAAACTCCTCTGGCAGGGGCAGCATTGACCTAAGTTTGTCGGAGCAGAAGCCATGAAAAATTTTTGTAGAATAGAGAGAGGGAAGCCACATCCCGTCGGTGAGAAAGTGGCTGGAGTCGAGCAGCCAAGTCGGTATCTATCGCATTACTGATTCTCCTTTGGAGCCTGTCAAGAACATTGAGATGAACAGCGGGTGCGCCTGGCCACAGAAGTGTGAGCTTTTTTTCTTTCCCGCTTTCATTCGTTATTTCCACCTCTCCATGTCTTCCCCAACTTATTTTCTCTTTGTTTACGTAGGTGAGTACATCATCAATTGTGCGTTCGTTTAAAGTGAGAAAAAAATTAACTATTGGAGTGAGAAATATCGAATTGCCTTATTTCCTTCGTAAACAAACGCTACAAAAAGTAGTTTCACGAAAGGGAGAAAAGACAAAAGAAAGATTACAAGCACGTGTTTATGTTTAAATTTGTACGGGTATCTCCGTACGTCTGTCTGTCTGTCTGTCGTCTTTCTTCGTTAAGAGTGTAACCCAATTCGCGCGCGGTAGTCGTTGTGAAGAGTTTAGAATATCTATGCAAGAAAATGCAAACTCAAAACTCGTTAAAATCTCGTTATGCCGAGAAGTCGATTGATAAATGAGGGACACGTGTTTGTTTTTGACAGCTTTGCTCTTTTGAGCGGACCGACCCACTAACCGTCAATGATGGTGAGATCTATCTACGATTGCACAAATCTATCTGGCTAGCTAGCCGTGTCTGCTCATATCTCAAATTCCAAGTTAAATCTAAGGATTAAATTTTTTCTCTTTTTTTTTTCCAGTCCTAATCTCACTTGGATTTAAATATTTATCTATTTTTAACATAGTATCCTCTTGATTTCTTTTACACTACAAGACACCTAAAATGGCTTGTAGGCATAGTGATGTCCCTTTGTGACTATTGCATATGGTAGGATCTGATTTATATAAGCAGGTAAGCCCGGCTCGATAATTAATTTCGAAGTGTTGAATGTCACCGTTACAAAAAAAAAACAACAAAAAACAAAAAAAAAAGAGTTGCTGGTTTGGATAAATGTTAAATTGTTATGACTAAAGTGCAAGGCGAAAATTGTCGAAACTTCACGGCTTGCAGAGTGCTCATGTTTAGCTGTGGTGAGTATCTGAAGAAAAGAATTATCAACCACCGACAAATTATTATGCGGACAACTGAATCGTTTCCTCTCATATGAGCCAGCAAAACTTACCTCATTATAAAGTACATACAAGCCAGGAGAGTGTTAAGGTATTTTCAGTTAGTTAAGTGCCATACGTGATACACGCTTAGCTGATCATGTCTCGAAAGAGACTTGACTGACTGGGCAGAAAATTATTCCGCAGTAAGTTGCCATTGCTTTCTGCAGTAGACTGGTTACCCATACCAGGGACGTGATTTATTTTTACAGTTTAATCCTTTTTGTGTTTACATTATTCGGACTATTGTCCTCATCTTTGTTGCCATTTGAACAACGTTTATTAATTGAGCATTCTATTTGTCTATATTTTTTAGATGAGGTAGTATTTACAGTATTTACATTATTCGGACTATTGTCCTCCTTTTTGTTGCCATTTGTACGACTTTTCGGCCGTTGTACGCTCCGAACTTCTTCAGGTGCTAGAAATTTCGAACCGAACCATTTATTACAATCACTGGGATATATTAACTTCATTTCTTGCTTAAACTGGAATTTGGAATTAATGAGTTATCTTCTAACCCTGAAAGTTACTTGTTCACCACTGGTATTGAACCCACAACTCAAGTCAGAAATTAATCAACGTCTATATTAACTGGGCCATGTATCCTTAAGGGTAAGAAATTCAGTTCGAAATGGTTAGCACCTGAAGAAGACCGAAGCATACAACGTCGTACAAATGGCAACAAAGATGAGGACAATAGTCCGAATAATGTAAATACTACATCATCTCAGAAATATAGACAAAGAGAATGATCTATTATTAAACGTCATACAAATGGCAACAAAGATGAGAACAATAGTCCAAATAATGTAAATACTGTAAATGCTACCTCATCTCAGAAATCTAGACAAATAGAATGATCTATTATTAAGCGTCGTAGAAATGGCAACAAAGATGAGGACAATAGTCCGAATAATGTAATACTGTAAATACTACCTCATCTCAGAAATAAAGACAAATACCTTTTTGTGTTATTTAAAACCGAAACATTCTAGAATGTAAGAATATTTTTTTTTGCGAGTGATTACATTATTTTTGGAGAATGATAATCCCAAAAACAATATTTTTACATATAGCTGAGTAGGAAGGGGTGGCTTTATACATCATTCAAATATTTGAACGTAAGTAAATATAACTGTAATTCACCTCAGCATAAGAGAAATAAAACAATTGATAATTCAATTGGTTTCAAACTCTTCCCTTGTAGTTTGAACAAGACTAGAAGTTGATCCCTTTCTGTTTAGAATTGGGCTTCCGGTTCCTTCTAAAGTCTTTTCCCTCGCTTTCACTTCCGGTAGTGAATCAATCAAAACTACAATTCCTTATAAATATAATGGAAATATTTTCGTTCTTTCTTAACGTTTTATGTAAATAATTTAAATCTTTAAAAGAGAAACAATATATTTCCTTGTAAAGGACATCTGAGTGACTTTTCATTCGAAAATCACTTAGTAATTATACTTACCTAGTTTATTTTTGTGTCTTGTAGGGACCCAAATCATCTCCGTTGCGTCTGTCCTGCTCGCGAAGGTAGGGTTGCAACTGAGAAAAATTACACTGAACAGATGCCCGGGGAATAGTGTCTGCGGCCGCGCCACTCTATTGCAGCAGAGCGGTGGGGTGGGGGACCAGGTGCTCGTCACCGGGACCAGCTCAGCCGGCGGTTGAGGGGTCTGGGGAATTTTTGTCCCTGAGCCCGTCCGTACGCAGTCGGGTCCCCACCTTAAAAAAGACCTTGTGTCACTACTCGCTCCAGTGGGGGAGCAGTGTATATATCCTTAATAATTTTGACAAATTGATTCGTTTTTTTACAGCTTAACATTTACCAGGTTAATTAAAGCCAGATAGTACTTTTTAAATTGCTAGTTCTTTTTTGTTTTTGTTTTTTTTTGAGAATGTGTTAATGTTACAATTTTACTAATTAACCCATAGCTGTGGTAAATGACGGATTCAGATATTTCCCAAAGTATTTGCACGAAGATAAATATAACGAAACCAATTCTCAGAGTAACAATTCCGAGACATTATAGATTATAACACCAGACCTAAGCTTACAGTGCCTAATATTCCCAAGCGGCCACCCATGTAGGTACTGACGAGGCTCGATGTTGCTTAACTTAGTTATCTTACAGGAATCTGTGTTAAAGCAAGTTTGAGTTTTGTTTAATGGCATATCACACTTCTGTGGGTTATTTAATGCCAAAAAGGTGGCGTTTTAAGTTATTTAGTAATGTTTGGTTATAGTGAGAATTTTAATTCAGTCAGATTTTAGTTTTTTTGTTAAAAATGGTCTTCTAGTTTTGTATTCAAAAACTTATTGCTGGTAAAAAGATTTTCTTCAAAAATGTATTGCTGGTAATAATTATTTTTCTTTGAAAATTATATTGTTGGTAATATTTTTCCTATAAAAATGTTTTATAACATACTTTTGTAGTGTCTTGAACCTAGTTTGGGGATTAACTATTTGCCCATAGCTGGGACCCTAACAGGTGCTACCACTACCGGTCAGGGTGGACCTGTAAACAACAGTAATTAAGAGATGGTTTTATGCTCCTCACAACTTCTCCATCAGAGGCCTTGCTGCCGGATGCAGTTTACAGTCATACCCAGGATATGTGTTTAAATGAGATATGGCTGTAAGTCCCAATTTTGACAAAGCCATGATGATAATTAGTGTAGCGATTATTATTAATAGTAATAAACATCAAGATGGCTTGTATTAGTGTTAACGCATCCAATTGCAATTGAACAGCTAAAAAACGATAAAACGGCAATTTGGGTTGAAACTCATTCCAAGGAACACAAAAAAATCTCGTATGTCGAAAGATATTTCGGAAACCGATATTAAGATATGCAAATCAAAATGCGGAGCATATTTATACAAAAATGTACCTTTAATGCTAGTAATTCCAGATACACCTTATCACCCTTGCAATTTTTTTTTTTGTTTTTTAGATTTGTATTTCATTCTGTCGGTGTGCGTCCGTGCTCGTGTGCGGCAGTGTGGGTGAATAACAAGATTATTTTTCTTAGCTTAATAGGCTGGCCGCTTCGCATCCTTATCACAGGCCGTGCATACTTACTTTTTTTTGTATCTACGGTTTTATTTTTGTCCTTTTTTTTTTCTTGTTCATATTTATTTAGTGCTTCATTTACGTTTTCAGTATTTGTAAGCCTTCGTTTGACTCCATGATTTCATTGGGAAAAGTAGAAAACTTCGTTAATTCTTTGTGATATCTTTTATTTTTTTTGTATTTTTCATATATTCACGATATTTATTTTCTTTTGACATTTTAGCTGTTTTGTTTTTATTTTTGCAAAAGTATATCTTATATATATATATATAATTTTTTGAGGCTCTATCTGATCAGCTAATATTTCGTCAAAATCCTAACGTTCCTAATAAATGACAGATATCGAACGAGTGATTCGCAATATGATGGAAAGAACATTCCAGATTTCTTATCTGATTCCTTGATTATTATTTATCTTCCTACCTGATTTTTTTTTCTAGCCATTTTGTAATTTTTTTATTATTTTAATATCTATGCATGCTAATATTTTTATGTCTTTTTGTGGCAAATTTTGCTATTTTTATTTGGAGAAAGTTTGTAAAGATATTCTGGATATTATGATTTTTAGAATGACTATGCTATCACAGGTTTTCTTTATATTTTATATAATAGTAAATGTCTCTGAGCACAACTATTACTTCTCGTAAGACAATTTTAATGATAATATCTGAGTGTAAAAAATTAAAACTAACATTTAACTAGAGAATTTCGAAAGAAAATTTTCGGAAATACGGAACACCTGACAAAACGATAGAAAAAAATAAATCGATAAATAGATATTAATAAATATACATATTATCCTACGTCAGTGGCATGACACGGAGTTTCATACACTACGCAACCATCAGGTGCATATTGGAAACTTACCGTTTAAGATATTTGAATTTAAGTACATTATATTCGTGTAAGTTAAATTTTAATGTTAGGGGTGCTATTTTTTAATTATGCATTGTGATGCAGTGGATATCGACTCAGAACGACGAATCGGGGACCCGAGTTCGAATTCTAATTAAATTCCTTGTACTCGCTTACGGACAGTTACCCTTGGGAAAGGTATTAATCCTCTCTTCCCTCCAGTTGTGGGTTAAATGACAGGAGAGATTGGGTTCAATAGCCTTGGCTGGCAACCAGTCTACCGCAGAAAGCAATGGCAGCCTACTGCATGATTATCTTCTGCACAGTTAGTCATGCCACTTTCGAGACATGATCGCCCAAAACGGGTATAATGTATGGCACTTAATTGAACTTGGTGGTTTGTGTACGTTGAATGTTTATCTAAACTTATTTACAAATGGAACTTCGTGTGTGTATATGTGTGTGTCCGTTACCTATAGACTCCGAAACGGCTGAACCGATTTCCTTGAAAATTTACTGTTGTACTATAAGGATCTGCGAGTGTTCTTAGCTAGGTTTTGTGTCGATAAATATCGATAATCGAAAAAATCGGGGTATAGAAGGTGTGGCCCGATTTTAATAAAATTTCATACACTCATAGACAAAGACATAAGAAACGATATTCAGAAGTTTCAAGGTTGCAGTTCTTACAATAGTGCAGAAAATCGATTATATATATATATATATATATATATATATATATATAAGGCAAGATGTTTGTGTGTGTGTGTTTATTTTCCTGTATGTCTGTATTATTTTCAACCCTTTTATTTTAGTTTTTGCTTCGGGTTTGGCTCTAAGTAAGTATAATTGTACTTCTTAGTCTCAGCCATGATACCATTTACTCAGAAAACTTATTTAGCCTTGAAAATTCAGTTTACGATGAAAAAATCTAATTTGATATCGATACCAGAAAATCAAAATTTTACTTACATCCATTAATTTTTCTTTCAGTTTACGGTTTTGTTTTAACTGGAAACAACAATTGCTTATTAGTCTTTCGTGCCAACGTCCAAAAAGTCTGAGCTCCAGGACCATGGATTAGTTTTAAAGCTTTCATTACACCCGAGCAACGCCGAGCTATACTGCTAGTTTTATATATATAATATATAATATATATAATAATATATAATATATATAATATACCGGTTCCCGCTCGATCACCGAAGTTAAGCAACGTTGAGCCTGGTCAGTACTTATGTGGGTGACCACTTGGGAATACCAGGTGTTAGCGTTCACGGATGTGCGTTGTGGTGCGGTGGTTGTTGGCTTGGAGGGGGAAATCGGTGAGCCGAGTTCCAATTCCAGTCGAGCACACTGCATTCACTTGCGCACTAGTACCCTTGGGAAAGGTATTAATACGTCCGTTCCCTCCAATTATGGGTTAAATAATTGAGGTCCGCTGTTCATGCTGTGGCAGATTTCTGCACCGATTGTTTGTTATCAGCGTTTCCAAAAAGTGGGGATGGTACTACACAATGACTTCACCACTATAAACAAATCTTTGTGTGGATGCCTTACTAAGGTTAGACACCCTCATACATCGAAATCGATGGGAGAGTCCATAACATTATATATATATATATATATATATATAGGTGTTATGGTTTGAACATTTCTTTGTTATTCTTGTTACATCGATTACATTGTTTTTTCAGGCTTTGATTTCTTCTGGGTAGCAAGGTGCCAGGTCTGAATTATTATTACACCTCTAGATGTGTTTAGACTTTGATGTAGATAGCTTTTCATTTTTAAGTTATTAATCGTTGCGCTTTTAAGGATTTTTCATACGTATGTGTGTATATATATATATATATATATATATATATATATATATATATATATATTTTACATGAACTATTATTGTGTTGTTTAATGTCTTTTTAACAATTACAGGAGTAATTTGAGAGTAGTATTTTTTTTTAATGATACATGGGGGAGTTTGATAATAGGAGTGTCTTCAAGTGACTCCATTACTATATATTGAGGGAAGTAACGATGCAATTCTTAGTCGCCATTAAAACTTATTCAGATAGGGGATGTCATTTATTTTTTTTGTTGTCAAATATTTTTCTTTCATCATCCACCCTCATGGAAGACGACTAGGAGGAATCTCATTCACTCAAGCATCTCAAACATAAAACTGTATACTATAAGTGTTTATATGTCAGTCAGTTAAAAGCCATACGTAATGCACGTTTTGGCCGATCATGTCTTGAAAGAGACATGACTGACTGGGTAGATGATTATCCTGCAGTATGTTGCCATTGCTTTCTGCGGTAGTCTGGTTGTCAGCAAAGGCTCTAGAACCCAATCTGTCCTATTATTTGACTCATAGCTTGAGGGAGAAACGATTTATGATATTATTACGTAGTAATTAGCGGAGGATCAGTTTATTACTTCATAACAATAGAAAATCGAACCCCCACTTTATGATAAGTAGAAGCCTTAATCCTGATTCCAACTATTATATTCTGTCAGTCAGTCAAGTGCCATATGTGATACACGCTTTGGGCGATCATGTCTCGAGAAGATTATCTCGCAGTAGGTTGCCAATGCTTTCTGCGCAAGACTGGTTGCCAGCCAAGGCAATAAAAACTAATCTGTCCTATTATTTAACCCACAACTGGATGGAAGAGAAGGATTAATACCTTTCTCAAGGGTATTTGTGCGTAAGTGAATGCAAAGAATTCAACTGGAAATCGACCTCGGCACCCCGATCTCTCGTTCCGAGTCGATATCCACTGCACCCCAATGCACATACATTTATATGTAGCTATCAAAATTTTCTTTCACTCATCTACCCCTGTACTGTCAAATATGAGTTTAAATTTTTATGACAATTTTGTTCTAACCTGATTGACCTTTGCTACCGCATTCTCGTACCAATTTGATTAAGTTTAGTTGTTCAGATCGAACCACTAACAGCCTGTCTAGCCCAGCTAAGGGTCAAAGTAGTATGTTAGAATTCAGATGCATTCATCCTAACGCCTGAAGCCCACAACTACCATAATCCTGTGTTTCCACCCACGGCAATCCATGCAGTCGGTGTATTCTGAAAACCAGGCCGATAGGGTGAAAATCAAATTGGAACAATTAATAAAGAGTAAGCAATGTGTAGCATTAAATATCACATTAAAATAGGTTAAAAGTTTATTGGGTAGATGTAACAGAGGCTTTTGATTCTGTTGATCGACCATCTCAGTGCCTTTCTTTCATCTGCACCAAAGAACCCAATCTGTCCTATGTAGGAACACTACACCTACCGATCCCTTTCACTATCATCGGCTCCTTGGAATTGCTCACCGACTCCTAGGGTTTCGCTCGGACCTAGTTTTAGATTCTAGGTGTCAGTGTGCTCCTTCTGTTTACGGTCATATCACGTTGAATACACCGCTTCTCATTTGATCACCGAAATTAAGCATCGTTGAGCCTGGTCAGTACTTAGATGGGTGACCGATTGGGATTACCAGGTGCTGTAAGCGATTCTTGACGGATGTGAGTTGTGGTGCAGTGGATATCGGCTAGGAAAGAGAAATCACTTACGCGCTAATACCCTTAGGAAAGGTATTAATCCGTCTCTTCCCTCCAGTTATGGGTTAAATAACAAGACAGATTGGGTTCTATAGCCTTGGCTGGCAACCAATCTACCGTGTTAGGTACTGGTAACCTGCTGCGGGATAATTAAAATGCCTGAGGTCTATACAGAGTAGGACTTGGGACCCTTCCCTTAAACAAATCCCAACAAATCTTTCTCCATGGAGGAAGCCGGCTCAACCCAACCAGTGTGAACGCCGTACAGATAGATAGATAGATAGATAGATAGATAGATAGATAGATAGATATTGCTCCTTCTCACATGTTAGCTTTGTTTCATCATTTTAAACAGTTTCTCAAGTTTTTTGGTTTATTTTTAATCGTTTCACCCCAGGCAAGACGGTACCGTTACTGATGCGCAGGGGGCTACATAAGAGTAAAAATTTAGATAGGAGGAGAGTGAAGACAAAGACGGACCAGTTACAGGGGGTGTCAGAGAAAGAGCAAGAGAAGGATGAAGACATAGGTGTGAAGGCAGTTACGAATGTAGAGAGAAAGGAAAAGAACAAGATATACAGGGTGATGTAGAAAGAGCTGGAGTCAAGTGGATAAGAGATGGGTATTGACATTGCATTTAAATTCCTGGAGATTGTAGCCGTCACGAAAGCAAGTACAGGGAAGGGAGTTCCACAGGTGGGAAGTGCGAGAAAAGAAACTGATGGAGTAGAATCATCGGCTGCATTTGGTTTATTTAACTGTAAATGGGTGGGACCCAGTTGCCAGTCTGGTTGCACGAGTAAATTCTCGCGGCGAGGGTACCAGTGATTTAAGTTCGTCAGAGCAGAAGCCATGAAAATATTTGTAGAGACAGAGGGAAGCCACATCCCACCGGTGAGAAAGTGGCTAAAGTCGGGCTGCCAGATCGGGACCAATCACATTACAGATTCTCCTTTGGAGCCTGTCGAGAACACTAAGGTGAACAGCAGGGATGTTTGTAAATATATTATACTGAGATTGGATGCATATATTTCAAAACTATTTTTCTTTTGAAATAATGTAGTGAGGAAGTATTTCTACTATTTCCCAATTCTTTTGTTGACCAGAACCTTTAAATATTCTCAGTCTAGAATATCGTAAGTTACAGATGCATATAGATGCGGGAAGAATAAGTACGTGAAACTTTGTTCGACTAAGAGGAGATTCCAAAATCAAATTGTCATGTTTAGCCAGATTTCGCCGATCGGGATGAGAAAGTTCCAGAACTTCATAGATTAATCATATATGATACAAAGAGAGAAAGAATGAACTACCGGGTGGTGTAAATGATCGGTGAAAACAAAATCTGCTGACAATGTCGACTTTCCAAATGAGATAACTGCATTCATGTTGCATGCTTTTGATAAAAGCATACAATTTAACCCTGCTTTTCGCAAATATCTGGGTAGATTGCTAATTTAGACTTGGTAGGGTAACAAATGTAGGTGTCAAATTCAATGTGTCACCAATGCAGAATAAAAACCAGATTAAAGATCTGGGAAGGCTCTACAATGAACAGAAAATAGCTGATGATCGTGTTTTTTTCTTTCTTTTTTTCTTTTATTGAAGACGAATGACAAAACTATGGATTTTAAAAAATCGCACTGCCTTTTCAGGAGTCTTCATGGAAACTTCTTTAAAAGAATTGATGCCTAAAATATACAGTTATATGAGAGGATGATAGATTGCATATTAACACCTTCTGCAAAATAATATTTACAATGCAAACAACTGCTATTTCCAGTTGAACTTATCAAAAACAGGGGTCGATAAAAAGCGTCCAGAATTGAAAAATATCAGACCCTCATCATTTTTCGCACCAGGTAGAAAAGGATTCAAGCTAAGGTGGAATATCTTATTGCGCCAGGCCTACTCACTTGATTCTCCTAATGAGAAAAAATTCAAATGTTTGTAAAACATTACAATCCCATAAAATTGTTCATCACCTAGATGCTAAGTTCTAAGAATCCTGACGTTTCTTCAAAAGGCGAAAATCAACTGAAATAAATGCATATATGTGGTTGAATAAATGTATATAAAAATAGCTATATATTTTATTTAAAACTAGCAGTTTAGCCCGGTTTCACTCGGGTAGTTTAAGGAATAATAAGAATAAAAATCATATGATGAATTTACATCGCAAATACTTACACAACGTCCACTCTCGTGACTTTTATAGATATAGGTAACTATGGAGGATGTCTGTATTGGATTAGCGAGGGAGGAGGGGCAACATATATAGATAATATAAAGTGGGGTGATCGATTCTATATTATAATCAATACATAAACTGACCCTTGACTTTGCGGGGTGATATATATTTTTCTCCCCCTAATTTTGGCTTTCTAAAAAAAAAAAAAAATCAAGGTGTTGTTAGCGTTCTAAAATTTTCATCTACATCTGAGCCCTACTCCCGTCGAGCTAGACCGCAAAATGTAGACGCTAAGTCGAATCTAGCAAACAAATTCTTATACAACGTCCATTTATAGATATAGATAACAATGTAGAATGTCTCTATTAGATAAGGGTGGGAGGAAGAAGGGCAACATATATAGATACAGATAATATAGAGATGATCGATTCTATATCATAATCAATACATCGGCTGATCCTTGACTTTGTGGGGTGATATATATATTTCTCCCCCTAATTTTGGCTTTCTAAAAAAAAAAAAAAAAAAATTCAAGGTGTCGTTAGCGTTCTAAAATTTTAATCTACATCTGAGTGCAACTCCCGTCGAGCTAGACCGCAAAATGCAGGCGCTAAGTCGAATCTATCTATCTATCTATCTATCTATCTATCAAACAAACACTTACACAACGTCCACCCTCGTCACTTTTATAGATATAGATTTACTTAAAACATTAACATTTGTTCCGACACAACATAATGCACATTTGCATGTGCCTACATCATGGCTAGACTACAATTTTTCTAGCGTTTATGTGTTTCTGCACAATTGTTTTTCAGAAATGTTTTAGTTCAACTCCATAAATTTTTCTCGGCAATAATTACACGATTATTAAATACAAAATAATATTCATGTGTTAAGGCTTTTTGCTAAAAGTGATGGCACTTTTTTTTATGTAAAAGCTAAGCGAATTCTTTTTACGAGCCTGTGTCTTTTAGTGTACATGCTTGTGCATTTTCGTGTCTTCTTTTACTATTGTGTATCAGGTGCACAACGATTCAGTTCATCAAAATGGCCGCAAGGCTGATAGCTGTGACATCAAGCTGTGATGACACCAACTCGGTTAATATCGCTACCTCCTGGCAAAGAAGTCAGAACGAATAAGAACAAAAAAACAAAAAACAAAAAACAAACAAAAAAACAAAAAAAACATACGAATAAGAACTTAAGAGAAAAAAAATGGCAGAACATTAAAGAATACACAGTGGGGTGTCAAACTTAGGAAAAAAATTATCGTCGCTCATATTTATTTGGCGGGTTTTGAAGTCAACAAATATTTCCTTGGCTCACTGTGGGTCCCCTTTTCCATAACAGCGTGCAAATAGACATTGATAAGCATTTATTTTAGGCATACAACTATATTCATGTGTAAACGTATAAGCTTGATAGCGTTTGTGACTGGAAGAAAAATCATATATATATATATATATAAAAATGAAACAAAAATTTCGAAATTTAAATCAGTTGGATAGCCATTTTTACGAGGAATTCCTCGCTTCTTCAGCAACGGCTGAAACACAAAACTTTATTTATTCAAATGTGTTAAAAGCCCCCAAAAATCATCTTTACATAGGAAAATAAAAATAAAATATTTGCATCGAGCTCTCAACCTTGATCAATTTTAATATTAATCAAATTAATCTTAATAAGATGGGGTTCTTTGAGAATTTACCTAGCTGATCATCCTTTTGGATTTAAAATATATGTTCATTCTTGTATATGAAAATATTTTATTCCGTAAAGAAGACATTGTTTAATTGTCTTAAAATCTCTTTTCATCTGTATGCAAATGTACACCATAATGTGCGGGTAGTGTAATGGATATCATCGTCGAAAATCAAGTTCAAATTTTATCCTCGTCTACAATGTTCACTTTCGCATAAATGCCCTTAAGACATGAATTCTTTTCTCTCTCCATTCATGAGTTAATTATAAAATCCAAACTGTGGAGAATTAAGAAATAATCCAAAAGTTCATTGACTGACTAGTGTCTACACCGTACAGTTAGGAAGAAAGACAGGTTTTTCAACATACATGCAAGCAAACAGGTTTTTCAACATACATGCATGCAAACAGGTTTTTCAACATACATGCATGCAAACAGGTTTTTCAACATACATGCATGCAAACAGGTTTTTCAACATACATGCATGCAAACAGGTTTTTCAACATACATGCATGCAAACAGGTTTTTCAACATACATGCATGCAAACAGGTTTTTCAACATACATGCATGCAAACAGGTTTTTCAACATACATGCATGCAAACAGGTTTTTCAACATACATGCATGCAAACAGGTTTTTCAACATACATGCATGCAAACAGGTTTTTCAACATACATGCATGCAAACAGGTTTTTCAACATACATGCATGCAAACAGGTTTTTCAACATACATGCATGCAAACAGGTTTTTCAACATACATGCATGCAAACAGGTTTTTCAACATACATGCATGCAAACAGGTTTTTCAACATACATGCATGCAAACAGGTTTTTCAACATACATGCATGCAAACAGGTTTTTCAACATACATGCATGCAAACAGGTTTTTCAACATACATGCATGCAAACAGGTTTTTCAACATACATGCATGCAAACAGGTTTTTCAACATACATGCATGCAAACAGGTTTTTCAACATACATGCATGCAAACAGGTTTTTCAACATACATGCATGCAAACAGGTTTTTCAACATACATGCATGCAAACAGGTTTTTCAACATACATGCAAACATATGAAATTTAGTATTTGTCTATATTTCTGAGATGAGGTAGTATTTACAGTATTTACATTGTTCGAACTATTGTCCTTATCTTTGTTGCCATTTCTACGACGTTTAATAATAGATCATTCTATTTGTCTATATTTCTGAGATGATGTAGTATTTACAGTATTTACATTATTCGGACTATTGTCCTCATATTTGTTGCCATTTGTACGACGTTTCCGTCGTTGTACGTTCCGGCCTTCTTCAGGTGCTAGAAATTTCAAACCGAACGATTTATTACAATCACTGGGATATATCATCCTTATTCCTTGCGTAAAATCTCGATTGGAAGTCATGAGTTATTTTTAACCCTGAAAGTTACTTGTTCAGCACTGCTGAGGCCTGGTGATTGAACTCACAACTCTAAGAGTCAAGTTAGGAACTAACCAACGTCTATATCCACTGGGCCATGTCTCCTTTAGGTTACTTGTGAATCTTCAATGGCATACATTTGGTTTGTAAAAGGAATCACATTTCTCTTTTTCTCTATTTGAAGGGACACGTTTTATTGCGAAATTTTTAATCGACTGCGAGTAAGTAAAGCAATAAACTTTAATCAGCCAATTAAGTTTTTAATCGACTGAGTCGATCAGGTGAGTAAAATCTCAGAGGCTATATATATATATATATATATATATATATATATATATGTGTGTGTGTGTGTGTGAAAAGTGTATGTTTATAATTATAAATATCTATCTATCTATATATATATATATATATATATATAGATATATGCAATTTGTTATATATATTATATTTTTACATATATATGCGTGGTACTTACTTAAAAGCGCTCAATATCAGTGATAGAGCAGACATATTCATATAGATAGGTGTGAGTTTGTAACCCTGGGTTTCACGCTTTTGCGATCATCAGACAAACTGATTAATTTTTTTTTAAAAATTGGTTATATTCGTGTATTTTTATGGAAGTGGGGGAAATCTGTCGTCACGAGAGACGCAGACACACACACATATATATATATATATATTTGTACACCCATCAACGCGCGCAAGGACACACATACACACACGCATGCGTGTTCGGGCACTGAGGCTTGCTAAACATACACACTCATTCGGTTGGTGTATTCGAATAGTGTAGCCATGTCAACGTCAATTCGCGCGAAACCCAGGTTTACAAACTCACACCTAGCTATATGAGTATATATATATCCCTGATTAGTGAGAAAATCATAACGGTGTTCTTACGAAACCTGGAAGTCAGCATCAATCTGCTCAGTTTGCACATATCAATGCTCTGTCTCCTCTCTGATATAGACTATGTTACGATAACAAAGCTGCTTGCCAACAGACATTTTATCAATAAAACTACTGGAAAAAACCATTTCGGTGCTTAACAGTATCATAATTAAACACACACACACACACACACACATAATCCGTCGGTGGCACGATTCGGTTTGAAGTACTAAAGTCAACAGGTGTAAATTACATACTGACCATTTAAAAGATTTGAATTTAAAGAGTTCAATAACGTCATTGTAGGTGATTCTAAGTAACTTTTGAATCTTCAATGGCATACTTTTTGAATTGTATAAGGAATCAGATTTCCTTTTTCTATATTGGAAGGTACTCGATTCATTGCGAGATTTTTAATCGACCGCGGGCGAGTAAAGTCATAAACTTTAAACGCTCAATTAAGTTTTTAATCGACTGAGTCAATCGGGCGAATGAAATCTCAAAGACTGGTTATAACTGAATGAATCTGCCAAGATTTAGATAAAAACGTCGAAACTTGGGCTGCGGCTTTAGATATCCTGACTGTTGGACAGTTTGGTATGTCTTCAGATTCTGAAAGTCTACGGTTCTTTTTTTTTTTAATTGATTCAATCCTTAACAAATTGTATAAGGAAAGTCATGACAATTTTTTTCGATATTTCTTCGTTAATGTGGCTGTTCGCCACGGATTGCTTTCTCTCTTTTTGGGCTTATTTTGTTTTTCATCTTCATCAACGACGCTCCCTATGTCATCAGTTTCCAACTTTGAATTTATTTTGATGACACGACTGTTTACTTCTCTTAATATTACGTCTTATTGGTTAAAAAAAAATGAAAATTTGTAGCTGATCTCCAAAATCATCGACGATCTGTTGTTAGTTGAGACAAGTATGGATTCCGATTTGACAGGTCCACAGCCGACCTGCTAACAACTGTAACGGAGTTCATGCTACAGGCCCTTGATGAGTCTGACGAGGCTCGCGCGGTTGCTCTGGACATCTCCAAGGCTTTCGACCGGGTTTGGCACCCTGGCCTCCTATGCAAACTACGCGGTTATGGTATTACCGGTCGCCTGCTTGACCTAATCCAATCTTTCTTAAATAACCGCAAAATGAAGGTCGTTCTGAATGGGCGTTCCTCTTCGTCCTACAGCACGAATGCCGGTGTCCCACAAGGCTCTATCCTGGGCCCGACGCTCTTCCTTATTTTCATCAACGACCTCCCAGATGAGATCAAGTCCCAAGTAGGCATCTACGCAGATGACAGTACAATATACTCCCGCTCCAGTAAGAAACCTGTCGTGGCGGACAGACATAATCTCGCTGCTGACCTTGAGCGGGATCTACACTCTGTGGTGAACTGGGGCAAGAAGTGGCTTGTCAACTTCAATTCCTCTAAGACCAAGCTGTTGTCTGTCAACCATTACAGGCAACCTCTTCTGCCTCCCATAAGCATGGACCAGATGATTCTCCCGGAGAGTAATATACTACGCCTCCTCGGACTTACCCTGTCCTCAGACCTCAAATGGAAGCACTATATTGAATCCATAGCAAAATCTACTGCTAAGAAGATTGGGTCACTATGTCGATCCAGGATGTTTTTTCCACCTGAATCCATCCTGCATATATACAAGTCAACCATCCGTCCGTGCATGGAGTACTGCTGCCATTTATGGTCAGGTGCCCCTGCCGTTCTCCTCAGTGTTCTCGACAAGCTCCAAAGGAGAGTCTAATGTGATAGGTACTGATCTGGCGACTCGTCTGCAGCCACTTTCCCATCGTCGAAATGTGGCCTCCCTCTGTCTCTTCTATAAATACTTTCATGGCTTCTGCTCGGATGAGCTTAAGTCACTGATGCCTCCTCTACAGGTGTTTACCCGTGCAACCAGACTGGCAACTGGGTCCCACCCATTCACAGTCAGGTTAGCCAAACGCAGACGACAATTCTACTCCTGCAGCTTCCTCTCTCGCACTTCCCGCCTGTGGAACTCACTCCCGTATTCTTGCTTTCCTGACGGCTACGACCTCCAGAAATTTAAAAGCAAAGTTAATACTCACCTACTAACCACTGGACTCTAGCTCTCTCCCCTCCCCTGTATAATCTTCACGTTCTCTCCGCCCATGTATCTGTCATTGCACCTGCTTTCTCAGCTTTCTATTGTTCCTTTCTAACTAGCTTGTACTCCTCACTCCTTTCTAATTAATCTTTCTACATTTATGTAACCCCCTGCACATCAGTGGCGTTTCTGCCTTGCTCGGGGTGAAATGATAAAAAAAAAAAAAGTAATGGCTTGTAAATTTTAATGATCACAAAACGAAATTGCTTTTACTTTTAACCTTCTTAGAGACCATTATTGCTTTTCATTAGTATGACTAATGCCAATTTTCAAGGGAGCAATTTCTTGCGCTTTCTACAACATGAAGTGGAATTATTATATTGAATCAGTTGCGAGGTTTGTTGTTAAGTTGATTGACTGTGCGATGCAATGTCAGAATTCATCTTGCGAGTTTATAACAACTGTTCGTCTGTGCGTTGAATATTACTGCCACATATAGTTTGGTGGTCTTGCTATATATCTCGAGATTCTTGATAAAATACGAAGAATCGTCTATAATATGTGTCTTAACCTGGCATCTCGATTTCAGCCATTTTCTGTGACGGAGACTTACCTCGCCGAAGCAAGAAAAGGCGGTTTTGTCTGCAGATGCGTTTGTGGACGTCATGGAACCGCGAGGCGAGCTAATGCAAGGCAATTTTTGGAATGACACGGCGCATGCGTCATTGGCGAAAGCGAGGCTCTCACATGCAAGAAATTTCGGTTTCTTGCTCGAGACCAAAATCTCATAAAAAGAGCCAACTTCCGTTTCGGAGTCAGTTTGGTGTTGGCGATTCGTGAAGGCTACACCGGTGTTCGGAGACAGTGTTTAGTTTATGGTGCGCAGGGAACGGAGTCCCGAGTGAAACAATGTTCCGGGTTCTACTTGGAGCAGCTGGGAGAACGGATCCAAGTGGTCATTAATTCCTCCACCAACTACACTGCGAGAAACAAATACCACACTTTCATTGCCGTGGCTTCCATATCGCTTTTCTATACATATTTTTATAACAATTGTTCTAACGAGGGAACTCCTTGGTACGTTGACTACATAAATTTATATATAGTACTAGACTGGCAACTTGGTCTCATAGATTTACTGTTGAAATAGATGAATGTCAACGTAAGTTCTATTCTAATACCGTACATACTCTAACATAGTGAGTTTATATGATCATATTTTTACAAAAAATATATATATAGTGGAGTTGCACTATACACTGATAATTTTTTGAAGTGGTTAAATAAATGCATTTTAGGTAACCGGTTGTAATATACACTGGGAATTTTTTTTATGGAGGGGTTAAAATTAATGCATTGAAATTCAGGAGTTACACTAAACATGAAATTTACTATAAACAGAAATATTGTGAAGAAAGGGAAAAAGAAAGATAGAGGGGATACACACGGACGGGTTGCTTCAGCCTCGTGGGAACTGTGCCCAGCTAAACTGGAAGCAAGTGACCTATTGATATTTATGGTCTCGGTAAGGAGGATTGTGGGAAGCGTTAGCCTCCTTATAGAAATCGACCTCTCATAACATTCAAAAGTATACAGCCGTGTGTCAAATATGTTTACATTTGTTGACATTACGATACATTTCTGAGCAGAGATGGTTAATACGATGAATTCGAAAATTGTGTTATATAGGCTTGATTTAACTTCGTTTAGACTGATCGTTGTTCGTGGTCGAGAGGTCCAAGACGCACCAGATCACATGGTAGCTTCCCCTATGTGGATAGGGGTTGCAGGTTTATATCCTGCCGAATGACACATTTTGTAACAAAAATTTATCGTAAATAATCAGGCCGATAAAAAAATATATATACTACGATTATGAACAGAATATCCACTTAAATACGATTATCGATCAAAAATAATGTTCAAACAAATCAATTCAAATTGTCGGTTGTTTATAACAAAGTTTCGTTAATCTTCGTTTTATATATATATATATATATATATATATATATATATATATATATATATATATATATATATATAACCCATTGCTGGAGGGAGAAGAGAATGATTCATACTTTCCCAAAATGTATTCATTTACGGGAAAGTGCCCTTGGGAAAGGTATGAATACATGTTCTTCCTCCGGCTATGGGTTAAACGAGACAAGTTGGGATCTTTAGCCTTGGTTGGCAAACAATCTACCGCAGAATAATAGCAACTTACTGCGGAAAATTTTCTACCCAGTCATGATATCTTTCGAGACATGACCGTCCATGCGTGTATCACGTATGGCAATTAACTGACACACACACACACACACACACACACATATATATATATATGTCAGTGAATTGCCATGCAGTGTGGGCATAGAAGAATCCAAAGGAGTATCCTGTACATACAGTGGTAGGATAACTAAGAGAGCTCTATATATATATATATATATATATATATATATATATATATATATATATAAATGCATATAGAACAAATATAAGAAAAATTAAGGCAGACACGTTATTTCATGGTAAATCGGAAGTTTAGGCGTATTTCAGGCCCACCGTAGATTTGAAAGAAAATAGACGTAAATTGTTTAATTTTCTTATTTTTTTTAATTTCAATTTCTTATCCTTTCACTAGTAATATGTAAATTTATTTTTAAACTTAATAATTAACTTTAAACAACTTGATTTAAATAGAATAATGTGGCTTACTTTTAAATTAAAATTTTAAACATTTAAAAATTTTATATTGTATTATATTTGTTTTGTTTTGTTGATTGTATAATAAGTGTATTTTTGTTTATATAGTGGTGTGAGTATTTTGTGATCACAGCAGATTAACCATTATACTATTATCTCTTAAATATATTTTTAATTTTTGAGACTCCAATTTTTTCACCGTTAATTTATAATATTTATTTATTTTTATTTTCTCCTATCATCTTTTCTTTCTATTTTAAATTTATTCCTCTCTTCCCTTTTTGTTTACGCTTTAAGATACTTACCCTTTCTTTTTAATGCTCTCTCTCATCTCTCACTTTCTCTCTCTCTCACCTAACCTCTCTTTCTCTCTCACCTAACCTACTTTTTTTACGTTTCAAATCTTCGGGTCAGCAGTCTATATGATGGCTGAATGTATCTTTGGATTTTTGTTGACATCAGCTCCTACGCGTGTTTAATTATATGTTGCGTATATACATGCTTATGTATGAATATGTGTGTGCGTTCACCGAACTGATGTAATGATGTATTTTATTTTAAATTTTCTTTTAAGGGAGCGACCGTTATTTTTATTCGTTTTTTTTTTTTTTTTAGGTCTTTGATGGATATCTCTTTCGAGACATGATCGCTCAAGCGTGTATCACGTATGGCACTTAACTGACTGACTGTGAATTTCATTCGTGTAAAATCCTTTGTACAATAAAGACGGAAGCTGATGTTTCGCCTGAAATAGGCCTAAACTTCCGATTTACCATGAAATAACGTGTCTGCCTTAAATTTCCTTATATATATATATATATATATATATATATATATATATATATTATTTCACCGTTAATATTTTCTATCATCTTTTCTTTCTATTTTAAATTTATTCCTCTTCTTTCTTCTTCCCTTTTCGTTTGTGCATTAAGATACTTACCCTTTCTTTTAACTCACTCTCTCAAATCTACGGGTCTGCAATCCAAATGTCAGGTTGTATGTGTCTTCGAACTTTTGTTGACATCCGCCGCTACGTGTGTCCTCTGATTATATGTTGCGTATATATATGCTCTCGTGTGTGTGTGTGTGTGTGTGTGTGTGTGTTCGCCGAACTGATGTATTTTTTCTTAAATTTTCTCTTAAGGGAGCGACCGTTATTTTTCGTTTTTTTTTTTTTTCAGGTCTTTGAATCTCATTCGTGTAAAATCCTTTGTAGAATAAAGACGGAATCTGATGATGGTTCGCCATGAAATAACGTTTCTGCCGTAATTTTTGTTTATATATATATATATATAATAATCGCTCATGTTTATCGAATTGATACTAAAATCGAAGTTAGTTTCAAATAATTGTCATCTTCGTGATGAGGAAAAATACACGAAATGAATTTAAAGATTTAGTTACGATAAATACGAAGGTTCGAATTTCATTGTCTCTTGATACTGTACATTAAGACTTAACTGCTTATAAAATTATATATAAACGTTTTTTATTTATCCGAACTTATTAAAAATTATATGTTTTAAATCGGAAACTATTTTAGTTTCCCTTTGAATAACCAGGTTTGACACACGGCTGTATATTTTTGCATTTTAAATGCGGCTTGTTAGTTAGGTTTTATTTGCCATTAACTGAACAAGATTAGATCAAAATATTTGTCTAGTGTATCTGAAAAAATATTTGTTTCTGGTTAACTTGATGAAAGTATGTGCATATATTTGTCGTGTATTTTTTTTTAATTTCCTTTTCAGTACGAAATAACCAGCCTTATCCTCTACATGATAGCCACTCATTTTCTGAAAATTTCATATCCACATAGCATAAATAAAACTAACTGGTTGTGTTATTCTACGAAAGGATTAAAAGAAAACAAAGACTAAGATGAAGGGATGGGTTTGGATCAGAAGAACTCAGCTGTTTCAGGGTCACAAGGGTTAAGAACGTCGAAGATTAATGCATCCGCTGTTATTTGCCCCAGGAAGTTATTTGAAAAATAAAGAGTTGGGTCGAAGGGGCTAATATATGTTGTGAGATTTTAATGACCCTTATCGTTCTTTTATAATTCCTTATGATGGGCGGGGTCCTTATTTCCTAGAGTCTGCCGGGGGGAAACTATGAATGAAGTTATGATTCGAAATACTGTTTTATATTAAATTTGCAAAGTTAACAGTTTTGCTCAAGTTTATTTCACTAAACACTTGTGCAAAATCCTCAAAACTATATCGTCACAGCAAATGTATTTAAGCACACCCACAATCTTTTTGTATATTAAAATGTACTAGTGGAACCCGTGGAATTTCCACGGAAGGATAATTATGATTTCCTGGAAAAATTTTACTTTGTCATACTACAAATGATAGTAACGTCTTCAAGCATAAAGGTATTGGATAATAAAATAACGATAACAAAGAGTGTAATTTTATTAACATATCTATAAAAGTAATGTCCATAGAAGCTACTTTAATGTAATCTTATATTAAGCGGCGTATGCACAGATCATAACCAAAATACTGTACGCTATTTTTTGAGAGATTTTGAAAAAGAAAGTGTTTTATTTATTACTGGAAAATCATGGCTCCTGTGTTCATTGTAAACAGAAAAGACCAACTGAGTAATGGCCGAAGGTGTAGATGCCAGAAATTTCGTTATTAGGTCGCGGGATACGACAACAAACCTACCTATTTTTACTATTTTGTACAGTACACACACACACACTATATATATATATATATATATATATATATATATACACATACATACACACAAGCTAATATTTTACTGTAACCTAATATTACTAGCGGAACCCGTGGAATATCCACGGAAGGATAATTATGATTTCCTGAAAAAATTTTACTTCGTCATACTACAAATGATAGTAACGTCTTAAAATAAATTAATAAAATAACATTTTAAAAGAATTGTTTTTATTTATTATTATTAAATAATTTAATAATATATGAAGTTTTAAAAATATTTTTAAAATCTTGAAAGAATTGATTGCGAGAAGACTTTTAGTTAAGAATTGATGATTATATTGCCTACCTAAAATTGAAAAGTGTAAAATCGTTTTATTATTAATCGATTTTTTT
>JBBBDQ010000391.1:3810000-3910000 GCA_037127315.1 Ascarosepion bandense
ACGCTTGGGCGATCATCTCTCGAAAGAGACATGACTGACGGGACAGAAGATTATCCCACAGAAGGTTGCCATTGCTTTCTACGGTAGACTAGTTGCCAGCCAAGGCAATCTGTCTTGTTATTTAACCCATAACTGGAGGAAATAGACGGATTAATACCTTTTCCAAGGGTCTTTGTGTGTAGGTGAATGCAAGGAATTCACACACACATATATATATATATATATATATATATATATATATATATACACTCTGGAATGTGTGAATCGAGGCATAGCAGAAGCAGGTGATAAATGCAGGCTCTCACTAGTGATGCAAAAACGTCTCACCTCACTAAGTGGCAAACGAGAATATTGCATCAAATCACTAACACCGGGGCCGCTAAGCCCATGAGTCAACGTCCTGTATAACGTACGCTGAATTTCATGTTCTTTCGTAATCGACAAATAAAAAGGAATGTCATTAATATTGACTGCAAGTCATCCAACCCAAAGTACATGTGCCAATCCGATACTATACCACTTAGACAGAGAGTCACATCTCTAGCTCCCTTTATTTAGACTAGTGTGTTACGTAAACTGATGAAAGGTTAATAATTGTGTAGGGTTTGTACTCGTAGAATTTGCAAGGGTCGTTAGTAAATCAAGTCTGTGGTGACAGGTGTTTTCTACACAAATCTTGTTGGAGACCCTCTGTGTTTCAAGCTTTTATAGTTGTCACGCTGTTCATCTAACACGAAACAATTTCTAAGGAAACAACAGGATTTTCAGTATACTAAACACTTCAAATTTGAAATAGACCTGGGAAGTGTTCTAACAGAAGAAGGAAAGTATGACACCGAGATCCGAAGGCGAATTGGCATGGCGAAGAGGTTGAGTAAAGTATTAAATTGAAGGGAGCTATTCAGTTGTGCAGCGACCCTACGACCACACCCTTCATGGGATTGATGATGATAATTAATGTAAGGCGCAGATCTTATGAAAATTAGCTAAAGGCATGAAAGCAACCAAACTATCATATTTAAATAAACATCACAAAAAGTAAACATGCAAGTTGGATGAAGAAGTACTTGAAACACTATTTTTAAATTTTGTTTTAAAGATAAATGTATGGTTGTAACAGAAGAACCTGATAGTTTAATTCGAGTTCCATGAAATAGTCAGCTAAAACAATGGAAGACTACGAAACTACAAGACCCCCTACAGAAGGTAGCCTAAGAGAGTGATAAGAAAGAACTACAAAGAAACTGCAATAAAACCGAATCATGGTCTCCAGTAAAAAGGGCAGCCCAATATGCCAAATACAGTTCGGGGTTGCTAGAATCAAACAGGTACAAAAATTTAAATACCTTGGAAGTCTTATGACAGAAGACGGAAAGTGAGACACTAAGATCCGAAGGTGAATTGGCATGGCGAAGGATGCATTCCAGAAGTTGAGTAAAGTATTAAGAAACAGGACAGTTTCGCTAGAAACAAAGAGAGTACTAGATTGCTATATGTTGTCAGTTCTTCAATATCGTAGTGAATGCTGGACAATATCATCAAAGATGAAGGAAAAACTTGAAGCAGCTGAAATATGGTTCCTCAGAAGGATGCTGCGAATATCATGGATCGAGCCTGTGAGCAATGATGAGGTTTTGGAAAGGATGGAAACAAAAAGAAAATTAATTACTGAGCATCAGGAAGAGACAGCTGAAGTTCCTGGGATATGCAATGAGGAAAGAGGGCTTGGAGAACCTAATACTAACAGGCCAAATAGAGGGAAAATGAGACGAGGGAAAGCAGCGGATAACATATTTGAAGGACCTAATCAGGTGGATGACGGAACGAGGATTGCGTGGTGCAACAGGAGAAAGTGTGCTAAGAGCCACCAGGAATAGGGAGATGTGGAAAGCCATTTCGCCTACATCTTGAAAGGACAGAGCACATAAAAGAAGAAGCACCACCATTGTCATTTCTTAAATCGTGTGTATTAAAGAGTATCGTTATGCATCCCCAGTTGTTTTATCGAGTTAGCTTTACTGTAATGCCACAGAAAACATCGCAAAATGTCTGATTCTATCTCACATTTTCGGAAAAGCACATCCTCTTCACTTAGATTTTTTTCATATATGCGGCAACCATCGTAAATTCGAAAATAAAATTTTAAAACAAATATTTCTCGTCCGACATTTTTATCACTACATAAAAAATATGCGTTGTATATTTTAAATGCAAAATATCCCCTATAAAGTGTGAAGAAATAAAATGTCGGATTAAAAATAAAACCATTCTTTAGAATTTTCTTTACACTCCCTATACGAAATCAAGCAGATATGAAGCTTCCGTAAGTGTGTTGGCCCGAGAATTTTCAGCCGCTCTCTATGAGAGAGAGAGAGAGAGAGAGAGAGAGAGAGAGAGATAGTGAAAGATCTAAACTTATTTATAAATGGAACTTTGTGTGTGTGTGCGTTACCTATAAACACCGAAACGGCTGAACCGACTTTCTTGAAAATTTACACAGTTGTACTATATGCGTCTGCGAGTGTTCATAGCTAGGTTTTGTGACGAGGTAACCCTAATAAATATCGAAAATCGATAATCGAAAAAATCGTGTTATAGAAAGAGTCGTCAGATTTTAATCAAATTTGATACACTTATAGACAGACATAAAAAACGATATTCAGAAGTTTCAAGGTTGCAGTTCTTACAATAGTGCAGAAAATCGATAATATATATATATATATATATATATAAAAGGCAAGATGTCTGTGTGTGTGTGTGTGTGTATTTATCTGCCTGTATATTTTTTCAGCCCTTTTATTTTAGTTTTTACTTCGGGTTTGGCTCTAAGTAGGTATAATTGTAGTTCTTAGTCTCAGCTATGATACCATTTACTTAGAGGACTTATTTGCATTCAAAGTTTAGTTTACGACGAAAAAAAACTTTTTTTTTTTTAATCATATCACACCGAGCAAGGCGGTAACGCCACTGAAGCGCAGGGGGCTACGTAGGAAAGAAAAGATTGGAAAAGAGAAAGCCGGAAACCAGATCCTAAACAAGGAACAAGGTATGACCCGCTTCACCTATTCAATAAATGTGGGTGGGGTATGAACCGGGCGATAGTTTAGTCTATCTACTCCAATTGGATGATATCGATACGAGGAAATCAAAATTTGACTTACATCCATTCATTTTTCTTTCAGGCTACGGTTTCGCTTTAACTGGATACAACTATTGCTTTTTAGTCTTTCGAGCCAACGTCCAAAGGGTCTAAGCTCCAGGATCATGGATTAGTTTTAAAGCTTTCATTACACCCGAGCAACGCCGGGCTATACTGCTAGTATATATATATATATATATATATATATATATATATATATATATATATACACACATTTACCTATCTTTACTTTCAAGGCAACCAAAGATTAAAATGTCTGAAAGCTAGTCTTGGATAGAATGAACTGAATCCAGATAACAGTTGGTGAGTGCTATCTCCCTAACCTGCGATCGACGGGGTACCACTTTTAAACAGCTAATGTTCAACATCAACAAGTACTTTTCGAACAGACTACTTTCTAGGAGGAAATATCAGCTGTCAACTGAAATCCTTGATTTGAAAGAGAAAACAAAAAAAAAAATAAATAAAACAAAGAAAGCGGTATGTTTGAGAGAAAATGAGCGGACGGGTGTTGGGGGGGGGGCAATCTTTAAGTAACTGTTCTGAGAAGCGAACAACAATTGCAGTACATTAGGACGAAACCATTAAAATATGTCATAACAAGTAGCATTTAGATGTTGCCAGCAATTGTCGTACAAAACTGATATTTTATCCTATCTGCATTTGATAAATATCCAGAGCTTTTGATTTTATAATAGCAAATGGAATATTAATTGAAATATATGCACGCAATGACCTCACAATATTTTAATCGCTTCGGAAATAAAAACTCAGATTAGTATGTGTTTTAAACCTGACAAACCTACCGTGCTTTTGAATACTGTTGCCATATCTGGTTGGGTGCTCCTGCTATTCATTTTGAGGTACTCGAAAATTTCAAAAAAGGATCTGCAATGTAATCTATCCTGACATGGAATCTCATTGTTTTTTTTCTACAAATAAATTCATGGTAACTGCTCTGACGGCATTTTTGCCCCTGGCGCGTGTTAGTAGATTGAAATAATTAAATATAACCGCCTTTTCTACTCGAACAAGGTTCTTGTCTGTGGAGTTCCCTTCTATCTACTTGATTCTCTGATAACTACAATATTTACATTATTCTGATTATTGTCCGAATCTTTGTTGCTAATTGTATGACGTTTCGGAGTTGTACGCTTCAGCCTTCTTCAGATACTAGGAATTTCAAACTCTATTCTTTGCCTAGATCCTCTTTTGGAAATCATGAGTTATCTCCCTCTAACCCTGTAAGTTACTTGTTAGCCTGGTTTTGAACTCACAACACTTTGGGCCAAGTCACAGGAACTAACCAACGTCTATATCCACTGGGCAATGTGTCCTTAAGGACAAAAACAACTTCCAGAAGAGGCTCTTAGTCGTTGTTCATATATTAAATCCATGCTCTTCCGAGAATAATTCTGTAAAACCACATTTCTATCACTTCAACCCTGTTCTTTATCCGTGAGGAAATTATCCAGAGTTCAATGTCACATAAGAGGACTGATATTACATGACAGTTCAATAATCTAACAATATTTTTATTTTTTTCAATTTGTAATGTGATCGATACCGATTTGGCAGACCGGCTGCAGTCACTCTCTCGCCGGATGCAGTTTACCGTTATGGCCAGGACCTCTCAATGATGAGAAAAACTGAAACAACAGATGCGGTTCTACAGAAGAATGCTGATAGTGCCTTAAACTAAACATAAGAGCTAATTTCAATCATGACGAGCCTGTAACGCAGGACATATTGAAAGCAAGACGGACAAAGAAAACCAGAAATTAACCTTCAGAAATTATATAAATAGATGCTAGAATATTATTTGGGTGGGGTAACAAACAGTACAATCATTTATGACAACAAAATGATATTTAATAAGTACTAATGTCAGTAGAGTATCAATATAATCCTTATTTTGAATGAAGTTCAGTGCAATTTGTCTTTAACGAAAAGGGTGTTGTATATATAAAAATATAATGGCAAATATGAGTATTTGATCATAATAAAGGAGTGTTATAAAAAGGGGATGAGGTATATTTAGGAGAGAAATATTGTAGGGATTATCTCACCGATAAGTAAGGTGGGGAAGAAAAGACGATGTCGAGGCTTGCAACGAAAATTTTAATGTTGCTTACAAGTGACGTCTTTCTTGTAATGGTAACGAAAGTCAAAATGACTGGTAACACTCAGCACTCTTGTCTTGTCCGTAGCTAGTGAGCTTTACAAAGGATTTGCAAAAGAAAACTGCTGTATGACAGAATGTAGCACCTTTTAATCTGTCTCGTTCAACGTGATTCGACGAGACTAGAGCGTCTATAAGAATCGTCAATCCCGTGTCCCTGATTGAAGAGAAAGAAAGAGAAAGAGAGAGAAAGAGAAAGAAAAAGAGAAAGAAAGAGAAAGAAAGAGAAAGAAAAAGAAAGAAAAAGAGAAAGAAAGAAAGAAAGAAAGAAAGAAAGAAAGAAAGAGAAAGAAAAAGAGAAAGAAAGAGAAAGAAAAAGAAAAGAAAAAGAAAAGAAGAAAAAAGAAAAGAAAAAAGAAAAAAGAAAAGGAAAAAAGAAAAAAGGAAAAGAAAAAAGAAAAGGAAGAAAAAAGAAAAGGAAAAAAGAAAAAAGAAAAGAAAAAAGAAAAGGAAGAAAAAAGAAAAGGAAGAAAAAAGAAAAGGAAGAAAAAAGAAAAGGAAGAAAAAAGAAAAGGAAGAAAAAAGAAAAGGAAAAAAGAAAAAAGAAAAAGAAAAAAGAAAAGGAAGAAAAAAGAAAAGGAAGAAAAAAGAAAAGGAAGAAAAAAGAAAAGGAAGAAAAAAGAAAAGGAAGAAAAAAGAAAAGGAAGAAAAAGTCCTTACTTCACGCCCTCCAGACATTCTCGGTGAGTACAATATATTGTTCTTCCTCTTTTAGTCCCAACAATATTGCTTGTAGTGACAAAGGAAAAGACGTAATGATCTCAGACATTCGGAAGGAACAGAGCGCATGAAAGTATGTGCGTATGAAGAAAAAATATCTTCATACACAAATTCAAGAAGTTTGCTTTGATTGACATTCGAACATGTAATATACATATATATTTTTTTCAGGAACCAGTTTGCCGAACGGTATGGTATTTCAGTTACATGTTATGCACATTTTTACATCCGATTAAAATATCTTATCACTGACATTTGAACATATCCGTTTGATCAAGTACAAAGTGATCTTTCGCAAACTTTAATCGGAAAAAAGTGTAGTAATATGCATATTTAAAAAGGATATAAAAAATCAGTAGAATAGAAAAGAAAGCTTATAAAGATGAAAAAGTACCCGAGAAAAGAAAATGGATAATGAATATCTTTGAAAAAAAATATCAGGTTCATTCTGGTCGAGCAAAAATATTCCTCAACTGTTCCCTTTTACTTATTGCGAGAATGGAATTCTTTTTTCTTTGCCATCTTCTAAGAGTACTTTTTCGGTCTCCTATTGACTGCTTTGTAACATTCTTCCGCCATCTTGCAAAGCAATATATATATATATATATATATATATATATATATATAAGGTAATTTCATTTACACCATTTTATCTTCAGTCCTTGTTTTCTCCTTTCTTTATAACCTATCCCCTTCAAAACTTGGTGCATCGTCGTTTATTTCAAAGAATTATGTCTTTATTACATATATATTCCTTTCGTTCTCTGCTTCATATTCTGCTCCATTTTGATTTTTGTTTTCAACCGATATCTTCATTGCAGAGCGCAAGCAGCGTCCTTTTCAGAACTTTTTATAAATCCCTTTTCCTATCCATTTCAGTGCATTCATATATTTTTCAGCATTTTTTTTATATTCTTCAGACACATGCATCTTTGTGCAGCTCTATTTTCTGTTCTAAAATTTGGTTTTTTATTATGATTTTATTCAAATCGTTCTTTTTCTTTTAAATTTGCGGTTATTTAGTTATTCTATTTTATCGAGATTGTCTATCCTATATGTATCTTAATCTGTTAGAATATATATATATATATATATATCGCCCGGTTCCCACTCCACCCACGTCTTTTGAACAGGTGAAGAGGCTCATCCCTTGTTTCCTGTTTAGGATGCGGTTTCCGGCTTTCTCTTTTCCAATCATTTTACTTTTAAGTAGCCCCATCTGCATCAGTGGCGTCACCGCCTTGCGCTTGGGGGTGATATGATTAGAAAATATATATAATATATACAATATAATATATACAATATCTCCAAGTATGGGTGGAATAATATTCCCCATCCAAAGAAACACTATTTTTTAAAAAGTGCTCAATACAAAGTAGAGCAATAATGCCTCCCTGATGAAAGGTCTTGCTTGTTCTTAACCTTTTAAAGCCATTCATTTTGAAATAACCACATCACTTGATAAGACACAAAAAGTGTCGAAACAAAATAGCTACTTTTGTAGTGATATTATAACATAATTTATTAATAAATATTATTATTATAATATATATATATATATATATATATATATATATATATACTGCTTTTTTTGGTCTTGAAACCTTTCATTTGACTTTTTGACGGGCATATTTTGTATTTTAATGATTTTTATTTCTTTCCATTTTTTCCTGTTTTATATATTTTTGCTTGAAATTTTAAAAATTATTTAATTTAATTTTTTTTTTTACTTTTTATTCTCTATGCATTTATTTCATCATTGTTCCTTTTCTATCTGTCTATCTTAATCTGTTCGTATCTATCGTCCGAGGTATATAATTTTCTTATTTTTTTTTTTCATCCAATGCTACTTCATCCCATTTTTATTCACTTCATTTTTTTTCTTCCTAAAGCCTTTCCTTTGACTTCCCTCATTCTTTTTGATCCGAATACTTTTTCCAGATTTGTCGACTTTATATAGTTTTTTTTTTTTTATCGGCTTCTTTTGGCATATATATTCTTTATATCTTTCATTCGTTTTACATACTCCAAAGATCAATGGTTTCTTACCTATGGTCAAAATTCCCGGAGCTGCTAAAGAAATTGGTACCTGCGGATTAATATTCTCAGGTCAGCTTTCTCAAGATCATGCTAAAATTCTCTAACTAAAAAGAAAAAAAATTATCTGGAAATATACAAACTTTTGATATACGGAACTACTTGGCTGTCATCAGGATCATTCTACGTGAAAATTTTTTTTAAATGAATACAATTTAAAATTTCTCAATTTTAATTAAAAATTCAGAAGTATATATATATTTTTACTCATATTTGTTATTGACACAGTTCATATATTACAACTGGTGAAAATAATGGTTAATGTATTGCTCTCTACAATATTCAGTTCATAGCCTTTAATTTTGTATTTTTGTTATCTCGCCTCAACATGGTTCCGCCAGTCATTTATTCAAACTTATTACGTAGGTTATGTATTGTTTTTCTGCCACTTGTCTTCACACTGTCCATTGATTACCAGATTTTTCAAGAGCACTTTTATTATGAGCTCAAGAAATTACAACTGTCTCTTTCTAATGCTAATTTTAATTTTTGTCTCCTTTTTCTCTAAAACTTCGTGGTTTACATGTTCGGTTTATAGTATTTCTAATATAATTCTTTATTCTGTATAATTTATAAATGGAACTTTGTCTGTGTGTGTGTATGTCCGTAACCTATAAACTCCGAAACGGCTAAACCGATTTTCTTGAAAATTTACACAGTACTATAAGCGTCTGCGAGTGTTCTTAGTGTCGAGGTACCCCCGATAAATATCGAAAATCGAAAACATCGTGTTATAGAAGGAGTTGTCCGATTTTAATCAAATTTGACACACTCATAGACAAAGACATAAGAGACGATAATCAGAAGTTTCAAGGTTGCAGATCTATGCTTGGATGACTTCTTTGACTCCGATATTGAAAATCGATACCCCGATATCCTATCGGGTCTGATCAAAATCAGTTTTTTAGCTCTTTTATTTTAGTTTTTGCTCCGGGTTTGGCTCTAAGTAGGTATAATTGTAGTTCTTAGTCTCATCCATGATGCCATTTGCTCAGAGGACTTATTTAGCCTTCAAAATTTAGTTTACGATGAATAAAACTTATTTGATATCGATACGAGGAAATCAAAATTTGACAGTCTAAGGTTTTGCTTTAACTGGAAACAACTATTGCTTTTTAGTCTTTCGTGCCAACGTCTAAAGAGTGTGAGCTCCAGGACCATGGATTAGTTTTAATGCTTTCATTACACCCGAGCAACTTCGGGCTATACTGCTAGTTCTGTATAACCAGATTTCTATTGCTTCTATTTTTTTTGTTTAATACTTTGCTTAGCTTTTAGAAGGTAACTTTCGCTATCCCAATGCGACTTTGTAATTCAGTGTTACTCTTACCGTCTTCTGTTAAAACACATCCCATATATTTAAAATGTACTTGTTTCATTTTGGTAACCCCAATTTGTCATTTGGGGATGTTCCTTTTGCTAACAACCATAAATTCTTGTCGCTTTTTTCACTACATTCTGTAGGTGGTTTTATAATATTTTATCAACACCTATTTTCTATCTGTATATAATCGGTGAAGATTGTGACCTCTAATGTGGATTTCTAAATCTCTTATAATATCCTATGAAGGAAAAAACCCAGCCTTCTTACTCTTAATGACTGGAAAAATACTAGCTCATAATGGAGTTTTTTATGAAGATGAATAAACACCAAACATTATATTTTGCGATTTCAGAATTTTTATTGGCTCATTCAGGTTTTTTTTTTAATCCAAAATGAATATCCATCAATAATATTTAAAAATATAAATTATACAGCAGAAAAAATAATTACCCCGTAATTTTGAAACAAAAACAAACGCAATGTTGTTTACAATGTCACACAAAACATCAAATCACGTTTACGCAAAACAAAAAAAATTTTTTTTTTCATTAAATTCTTGAACAATTTTTTATATAATTATTTTTAATATAACTGAGCTTTAAAGTGAAGCGGCGACTACAAGCGCTCGGAAATCGCAACACGATGCATTAATCATCTAATTAAAAAATGTTCTGAGTTGCACGGGCAACACCGGGGTATGATGCTAGTTACCCATAAATGCAGTTTAAATCCACCAAAAAACAATGAGTAAGATTCTGACCGAGACCTGTTACACGTCAGAGTCGTAAAAGGCATCACATGTACTGAATTTTAGTTGTAGCAGCATCGGTTCTCTTACAATCACCGAAGTTAACCAGAAATATTAGGAGATGTAAGCTTCACTGTGCGAGTGGTGTAATCGATAACAGACTGTAATTGGAAATCCGAGAACTGAGTTCCAATTTCACTCGCGTCAGTTATATTCAATCACGTGCATATACTATTGGGAAATTGTGTTTTCCAAATTTCTGACTCCTCCCTAAATTCTTCGTTTACGTACTCTTCACTTCCTTCTCCTTCCCGCACACCGGTGTTCGCCTGAAGAGAAAAGAAATAATCTGCCCTCTCTTCAGGTAAGCGGTTGCTTTTATCCCCAACCACCTACCCACAATGCCTTTCACTTGTTTATGTGAGGCTTCCTTTACCTCTCTTCCGGCATCCCGCCATTTCCAGCATGCCGGGAAGTTGTATTCCAATTACAGAAATGTATAAGTCTATCCCTCCTTCCCCACCAGCCATTCCTTAATTGGAATTTGTATCAGTAAATAAACAAATAAATAACGGGGCACCTGAAGCAGACTACCACTACGTTTAATTTTATTGTTTTTATTTTTATTTTTTTTATTTTTTACTTTTTTTTATCGATCACCCCCTTAACTTTACGATTGACAATTTTTTTTTTTTAAATTTCAATATTAAAACATTTTTTGGTGTGGGGGGGGGGATCAATTTCTCATACAACGTTATTGTAAATCGAGCCTCCATTTTGAAACCAGTCGCCGGTACGACAATACCTCCACCTGTAAATTTGTTCATTATCAAATTTTTTGGACTTTTTTTCAGTGCAATATTATCTTTTACAACTTAAACTTTACGAATGACAAAAAGATTTTCCAAAAATTTCAATATTTAACCAATTTTAGGCGGGGGACCAGTTTCTCATACAACCTTATAGTGGTTTGAAAATGGAGGATCGATTTACTTTAACGTTGTATGAGAAACTGACGCCCCCCACAAATTTGTTTTAAATATTGTAATTTTTCAAAACTCTTTTTTAAAATTGAAAAGTTTAAGTAACAATCGATAGGACTCCACTGAAAAAAGTAAAAAAAAAAATTAAAACAACGAAATTAACATAAACAAAGTGACCCCAACGTGATTGGATTGAAAATGGAGGATCGGTTTACTATTACATTGTATGAGAAACTGACTCCATCCCTCAAAATGGTTTAAATATTGTAATTTTTCAAAATTGTTTTCGATAATCGGAAAGTTTAAGTAACAACGAATAGGACTGCCCAGAAAAAATTTAAAAAAAAAAATTAAAAAACAACAAAATTAAACGTGGTGGTAGTCTGCTTCAGGTCCGCCAAAAATAACTTATCTAAATAAATTTCTAACAAAATCAATTCAACCGTTGTAATTTAAGGGGAAAGATGGCTTCATACCTTTTCCAAGGGTATTAGTGTGAAGAGAAAGGATGACTGCGTGATATCACTTATGTTATCTACGCCATCATTGATTACAGAGCCATGGTTTGAAACCAGAAACACAGGGATTCACTCTAGCCACTGGAGATAAGACTTTCAAAAGAATATGACCAGGCACATATTTTAATGAATGGGAAGTTCTAAAATGTTGCTTTTGTATATAAACCAATTCTTCACCCCCTAATATCTGGATGCTCTACACTCGACCAAAATGAACTTAAATATAGAAATGTTGGGGTAAGAAAATGTCTACATGCCAATATTATAACCTTCCATATGTCCAAAAAGATGAACACAAATTACCACCCGTGCTAGCTGATTAAAATAATGGAGCCTTACCATGCATAATGACAGCATGATGCGAACTAATACATAAGATAAAATAAACTACTTCAATGAACATGAGTGCTTTTTCATAAATATTGTCATCATGTCTGATAAAAAAATCTCTTTAAAATAATTTGAAAATCAATATATGACCTGGAAATAAAAAATGCAAGATTTTGACTTTCAAATAAACTATTCCAATAAGCAATAGAAACAGTTTCAAAGAAGATTAATACATTTAGAAAATAACAGGAAAATAACAGTTACGAAAGGTCGTGGTCATGTTTTCCGAATAAATAATATCTGAATATTAACTGACAATAGAAGAATTAAAACTTTTACCTGAAATTTGAAATAATGGTATATTTTTCTTAGAATGTTATTTCATTCTAAGAAAAATATACCATTATTTCAAATTTCAGGTAAAAGTTTTTAATTCTTCTATTGTCCAGGAAAACTGGATTTTTTTTTGTTCTAACTGAAAAAGTGTACGATGATTGGAAATATTGCTTTCAAATTAAATTTGGATAAGATTTTATTCATAAATTGTATGGATAATTTTATTTTGGTGTGTAGTATAAGTAATAATCACACCGGACCACTAACTGAAACAAGATGCGGAAAGTTAGTTAACGTAATCAAGAAAATAGTATAGCCCGGCGTTGCTCGGGTGTAATGAAAGCTTTAAAACTAATCCATGGTCCTGGAGCTCAGACTCTTTGGACGTTGGCACGAAAGACTGAAAACCAATAGTTGTTTCCAGTTAAAGCGAAACCGTAGATTGAAAGAAAAATGAAGGGATGTAGGTCAAATTTTGATTTCCTCGTATCGATAGTAAATGTTTTTTTCGTCATAAACTGAATTTTGAAGGCTAAATAAGTCCTCTGAGTAAATGGTATCATGGCTGACACTAAGAACTACAATTATACCTACTTAGAGCCAAACTCAAGCAAAAACTAAAACAAAAGAGGTGAAAAAATACAGACATACAGGCAGATAAACAGACACACACACAAACATCTTGCCTTATATATATATATATATATATATATATATATATTATCGATTTTCTGCACTATTGTAAGAACTGCAACCTTGAAACTTATGAATATCGTTTCTTATGTCTTTGTCTACGAGTGTATCAAATTTGATTAAAATCGGACCACTCCTTCTATAACCCGATTTTTTTCGATTATCGATATTTATCAGGAGTACCTCGACACAAAACCTAGCTAAGAACACTCGCAAACGCTTATAGAACTGTGTAAATTTTCAAGAAAATCGGTTGAGCCGTTTCGGAGTCTATAGGTAACGGACACACACACAAATTCCATATATGAACAAGTTTAGATTTAATTTTTCCACAGACTTCAGAAAGAATCAAATGACATTAAAATCGATAATTAAAAAAAAAAACAAGCTAAAATATGTCTGAGTTTTGTTTAACGGCATATCAACCTCTGTGGGTTATTTCATGCTAAAAACGTAGGGTCTTGAGGGATGTTTTTAAATGTTCGATTATAGTGAGAAGGTTGACTTAGTCAAATTTTAAAGGAAACTGTTTGGTTTTTAATCTTTTGTATTTTAGAAAACTGAAAATGTCTTAATTTTGTATTCTAAGATTTTTTGCTGAGAATAATTAATTTTCTTCAAAAATGTGTTACGGTAATAAATTTTCTTCAAAAATGTATATTTTTCTCCAAAAGTCTATTTTTATGTATATATTTCTATAAAAGTGTATTTTTATAATTGCATAGTGTTTTGTCCCTAGTTTGGGGGTTAACTATTTGCCCAAAGCAGGGTCACTAACAGGTGCTACCACTCCGGGTCAGAGAATAATTAATTTTCTTCAAAAATGTGTTACGGTAATAAATTTTCTTCAAAAATGTATATTTTTCTCCAAAAGTCTATTTTTATGTATATATTTCTATAAAAGTGTATTTTTATACTTGCATAGTGTTTTGTCCCTAGTTTGGGGGTTAACTATTTGCCCATAGCAGGGTCACTAACAGGTGCTACCACCCCGGGTCAGAGTAGACCTGGAAACAACAGCAAATAAGAGGTGGTTCCATGCTCCTCATAACCTCTCAATCAGAGGCCTTGCTGCCGAATGAAGTTTAGCGTCATGTCCAGGACATAAAATATGTGATAATAATTATTTGAATGTGGGTACAGTAGTATCGATTATAATTGACCAGTTAATCATGACTTTTTTCCAGGCACGAATTAAGCCACAGATGATTCTACAGTGAAGGAGTCAGCACTACCTCGTTCAGGAAAAGAACGTTATTTATTCAGTATGTACATAAATTGGATGTGCGTTGTGGTGCATTGGATATCGGCTCGGAACGAGAAATCGGGGAGCCGAGTTCGAATTTCAGCCGAATTCATTGAATTCACTTACGCACAAATACCCTTGGGAAAGGTATTAATCCGTCTATTCCTTCCAGTTATGGGTTAAATAACATGACAGATTGGGTTCTATAGCCTTGGTCGGCAACCAGTCTATCGCAGAAAGCAATGGCAACCTACTGCGGGATAATCTTCTGCCCAGTCAGTCATGTCTCTTTCGAGACATGATCGCCCAAGCGTGTATCACGTATGGCACTTAACTAACTGTACATAAATTCTGTCAAAATTAAACACACAGCGCAAAAAAAGCACTATTCACATTCACGAGTATTACCTCTGCATCGACAGTTGTGTGAGCTCGCCCTGAACAGTGTGATCGCAAAGTGGGTTTTGATACTCATGAATAATTTTCAAATCAATTATTGAACTTTATTAATCTTATTAGTATCTAAGCATTAAAAATGTTCACATTTGTTATTACAAAATAGGGGTTTTAGAAACACTAACCTGCAGTGAAAATTTTTTTTTTTTTAACTATTTAAAATTGTTTTGGAGAGTTTGGGAATTTTCAGTGCTAGAAATTGATTCAGCACCTCAAATAATAGTGGAATACAAAATCCTGATTCTCGAGTGAATACCAAGTTATGTCGAAGGACACATGGCTCAGAGGATATAGACGTTGGTTAGTGGCTGCGACTTGACCCAAAAAGTTGTGAGTTACAAAACATTTTGGGTTAGGTCACAGCCGTGGTGGATAGGTAACTTACAATGTTAGAGGGAGATAACTCATGACTTCCAAAAGATACACTACTACACAAGGAATGAATATATGATATACCCCACCGATTGTAATAAAGTGTTCGGTTCAAAATTCTTAGCACCTGAAGAAGGCCGGAGCGTACAACGGCCGAAACGTCGTACAGTTAGCCACAAGGATGAGGAAAATAGTCCGAATAATTAAATAATGTAAAGACAACTTAGGAAATAAAACTATACTTGTTAACACTCTTAATCGGGAACCATCGGAGTGAACAATGTTAACCGACTAGAAACTATTTTTAACAGAACGCTTGCGTTAAACGCTTAATCACGCACATCTGTCTGTAACGTGTGCGTGGTATACACTTATTAGGATGATTGCCATGACATTATGCTTCGTATATTTGTAAATAGTGTCATTTTGTCGTTTCTCAATTTACCAGAGGATAAATTTCGTTCTCCCACATTAGGGTGTAAAATTAAAAAATTGTGCCGAACTGTACAACCAGCACTCCACCTGTAATTTTTTTGCTTTTCATCTTTTTTTTACTTTTTTCAGTGCATTCTTATCGATTAGACCCTAAACTTTCAGATTAGAAAAACAAATTGGAAACAATTCAATATTTAAAGATTTTTAGGGGGTACTCAGTTTCTCATACAACCTTCTAGTAAATCGATCCCCCATATTAGAAGCACACACTGGAAACACGCAACGGTCCACCACACTGGAAACACGCAACGGTCCACCACACTGGAAACACGCAACGGTCCACCACACTGGAAACACGCAACGGTCCACCACACTGGAAACACGCAACGGTCCACCACACTGGAAACACGCAACGGTCCAGTAAATCGATCCCTCATATTGGAAGCACTCGCAAAAAAAAGTTACGGTGCGGGGGTGTGGGAGGACAGCAAAAACATTGTCAGTCTAGACAAATGTCTAACTATTGCAAGAAAGCGGAAGTGATTGTAAAACAAATGTACCTGACGCTGTTGAAGTACTTCTGCGGGTCATAAAGAGTAATGCAAAAAGGCCGAAATAAATAGTTGTTCAACACCGTAAAACTAAAGTGATATCTACCAAACACCTGGTTTCAACAAGTGAATTAAAAAAAGATTTTCCTGTCATTTTCGCCTATTTGTATTCTATTCTTCCCTTTATATAGTCATGTCGGATTAATATCATTTTAGCTCCGAGACTGTCGACATTAAAATCTAAGTTTGTGTCAGCACATTACAATGTCCTTGAGCCCGCTTTAATAAAATTTTACAATCTCCACTTCAAAACTTGCTACATTTGTGTACTTGCAAAATATTACAAGGCTATTTTAGTTTATATTTTCGAGATATAAAAATGATCTGATGTATATGTGCTTACATGTGGGCACGTTCAAATCAAGCTAAAAATCGAAATTTCCACACTAAAGTTCACATACGTTTATTTTGTTGAAATAGTGAAATTAGCAAGCTTTGAAAAGACTGAGTAAACATTGACTGCTGCTTCATCAACTGTTTTCTTTGAATTAAGCGAGATGAATTAGCAAACAGATTTATTTAAAGTTTCAGATTAAAAAGAAAATCTACAGTTCACGTTGTTAAAATTGTTTTTTATTTTAATAAATAAAAGATAAAAATATTCAACTACAATATATTAATTAGGATTTCAAATTTCAATTTACAACAACTTGGTTAAAAAAATAAAAGTAATGGAAAAATGGAAAACGTGTTTTCATCTATGTCTGAGTATGTGTATATATATATATATATATAATCCAGAGTCCTGTTTCGCTGTATCACAGTTCATCAGTACAGTTAGACATCCGATTACTTCTAGCCATGATTGAAACCCGACCGAATTGATATCAGTAGGCTATTCTACCTCTTAATTATAGACGCTCGGTGGAGGGAGGCCAATTTTACCGAGTCATATACGCAATGTAAACACGCCTGTAGCTGAGAGTTTTTAAATTAATTACTGAATGAACGATGCATGAATGCGAGAGTAGCTACAATAAAACTATTATTTCTCCATAGTGCTCAATCGGCGGGCGAGAGCCTGAATAGTCATCCGTGATTTCAACTATTTCTCTCTCTCTCTCTATATATATATATATATATATAGATACAAAAATAGTTGGAATATATATGTGTTACATCCATCTGTGTACAGTAAGACTACGAGCATGGGTATGTATATGTTAGTCGATATATTAGCCTCATTTTATTAATACCGTTTTCTACTTCGTCGGATATGCGTTGTGGTGCAGTGGATATCGACTCAAAACGACAAATCGGGGAGCCGAGGTTGAATTCCTTGCATTCACTTACGCACAAATACCTTTGAGAAAAGTATTAATCCGTCTCTTCCCTCCAGTTATGGATTAAATAAAAGGACAGTTTGGGTTCTATAGCCTAGGTTGGCAACCAGTCTCCCGCAGAAAGCAATGGCAACCTACTGTGGGATAATCTTCTGCCCAATCAGTCATGTCCCTTTCGAGACATGATCGCCCAAAGCGTGAATCACGTATGGTAATTAACTGACTGACTGAACATAATAGTTGGAACCATGATTAAGGCTTCTACTGGTCATAAAGTGGGGGATCGATTTTCTATTGTTATGAAGTAATAAACTTTCATCTCGTACTGCCTTTGCTCGTGTGTGTTTATCTGTACATCTTTTAATCCTCCGGATTTACATTTATGCGAGAGGTGGGGGTAGAGAAGTTACAAGCTTAACCAATAAGTATTTCCAAAAACCCGATGTTTGACCTGTGGTCAAATTTTGTGATGTGTGCCAGGCAGCCCTTTGTGACTTTGCATGTCTAATGCGAATTATATAGGTGTATGCATTCAAGAGAATTTTAAATGTTACACTACAAAATGTCTGAATTTAATAAATTGTGAAATTAAATTAATAGTAAGAGTTACTTAATTACTGTTCAGGCTGCATTTTGAAATATTTGCCATTAAAACATTCTTTAGACTAATTTCTAACTCTTCAGAAAAACAGGCGATAAGGACTCCATTTTTTTTTTCTTTATAAACAATCAAACATTCGTGGAACATATAGCGAATTCCCTTTGCAGTGAGTTTTTTTATTTGATAGGTTGCCACCCAAAACTATAGAACACAGTATATTTTGATATTTAATCCATAACAGGAAGAATTAATTCCTTATCCAATAGCAACTGTTTGAAAGTGTAACATTTGCTTGAATCTAGGATTGTTGATACCACTTTAAGCGTCAGTATCCTTACACTGCTATCATGTTCTTTAAGATTGTAGAAATTTGATCATTCTAAAATATTAGATATGACATATTGCTAGATCTTTATATAAAAGGGATATATTTTTAATTTATACAAGTAACTCGAAATATAGACAAGTTAAAGTTTAAACATTTACTGAATGCACATATATATATATATATATATATATATATATTGGTGGTTAAAAAATGAAGCTAAGCTAACAGTGGTAATGAGAGATGACTTCAAATTTTAACGGCCAATTAAAAATCTTTTAATAAGAAGTTAGTAACTGCAACACATTCTGTTGCTGAGACATCCAGTTTTATGGCGACTTAAGAAAAAGATGTCTTGTTAAAGTGCAAAAGTTCTGTCGTAACATTTGGTCGAAGCAAAGTGAAAAGAACTCCGGTTAATAATGAAAAATAAAATTAAGAGTAAATTAATCCGTAATATTCGCCAAAAGATCTAGGCAGAAAGATTGTGTAAAATCAAATAGACGTGATAGAGAAGAGAAAGGAGATTGAAAAAAAATGGTAATCTCTATGAAAAATTGAAACAAACGCTAACGGTTTAACCTCAACTTGTCCAATGTCCTCAAATCTTAAACGACCAGGAAAAGGCAAAATAGATTTAATGAGGAGGGTTAAGATGATAAATTGCATCAAATATTTTTGTTTCAACCTTTATTTAAAGCACAATCATTTTGTATTTTCTTAGGTTGATTACATTACCCGGGGTTCCATAGCGATCCTTCATCTGATACTTGTTAATTTCAACGATCGAATAAGAACCTTGATTTTCAGTATCATTTGGTTAATAACCCTAGTCACAATGAAAGATGTATACAAAAATTTATCGGCAACACTTGCTAAAAGCACTATTTGATAACGATTTTAAAGAACAAAATATTCTTTGTATTATTAGTGGAAATAACAATCTAACCAGAAAGATTCCTCTGTGGGAAAATTAATTTTAACCGCAAAACACGAATTAGCTGATCAGAAACAAATCAAAATTATGTAACGAGACTGAAACAGAATAGGTCTTATAACAGATTAAACCTGAGAAAATGTCTGCAACATTTTGTAGAAAAAGCAAAAAGCACTCTGGTTATTGTTGAATAATAAAATTTAAAAGTAATTTAATCCGTAACAGGTAAATGTTCGTTTTAAGTCCCTTCGCTTTTCCCCTTCAGATTGAGCCAAAATAGCATTATCTCTGTGTAAATGTATATGCTGAACTCAAATCAAGTGTTAGTTAGTAAAGAAACTTACCTTTTTTTTTTTATCTAAATGTCCATTAAAAAAAACGAACTATATCTTGCAATTTTTCTCTCGGCTAACTCTCACGAAGTCATGTAATCAACTGCAGAATGACGTACTGCGTATGTGCACTAATTTTTGTAGATTTTTCTTCATTTACTGATACTTCCGGTAATGAAAACAATGCGCTATTGTATTTCTACGCTTATTACTTTCATTAGCGGAAGAACATCGTCGGAAGTTTCAGTAAAGGAAGAAAATCGACCAAAATTCAAAAAAATTCTGCTTACGTAGAACGTCATTCTGCAGTTAATTACATGACTTCGTGAGAGTTACGGGAGAGAAAAAGTGCAAAATATAGTTCGTTTGTTTTTATGGACATTTAAATAAAAAATGGTAAGTTTCTTCAATAACTAACTGTTGATTTGAGTTCAGCATATACATTTGCAGAGAAATAATGCTATTTTCGATAAATTTGAAGGGGGGAAGCGAAGGGACTTAAAATGAACATTTACCCTGTAATATTAACAAAAAAGAACAATCAAACCAGAAACATGTGTAAAATCAAGTTGAAATTACAGAAAAAATAGATTGAAATTTTACTGCAATTTTAACCTTCCCCCCACTTTTTTCAACCAGCAATTATGAAAATAAACTTATTTTTTCCGCCTAGACTTTTGCATAGAAAGACTTCAGTGGCAAAATATTAATCAGCTACCAAAGACGACATTCGGTTTTGAAATAAAGCATGGAAACTTCAAGGCGCTGGGTCATTCTGTGGAAATCTATTTCACCTAATCCTACAATTATCCACAGTTACCTGGTGTAGCTTAGGTGTGCTGGATGGAATTCTGGAAGATTTCCATCATATCCTGGGATTTAAGGGAGGAGATTTTTCTGTGAACCGACGTTGCAACACAAAGTTGAGGTTTAATGCGAGTTTTTTCTTTTTTGTTTTTCGGAAATGCCATAAAAATATTGCTCAAGCTGTTTTGGTAAAATCTTTTAGGAGACGTCTCAGTTCCTAGGTTCCCTCCAAAAAAAAAAAAAAGAAAAACGTACTGCCTGGTGAAGATAGCCACTTGGGGCTTCAGCTAATAATTTCAAAATATCGCAGTATATAAATGGGTACATAATGAGAACATAAATGGGGAGCATATAAATCGGGAGTATATAAATCGGTATATAAATGAGTACATAAATGGGGAGTATATAAATGAGTACCTATATTTGATTTAAATCATCCGAGCGTTGTGAAGTTTCTAAAAGTCTAATTTTCATTATTTGGTAATAACTTATATTAACATACTTATACTATTAGATAATATATTGGTTAGTTGGTTTGAGAAAAAAAACAGCATTTGGTACTGTTATATTAGGAACTGCGGAAAGTTTATAACGGTCAATATAGATTAAACCGTTCAGAAAATGGTGTCCACAAAACACAAACACATCGGCCTCAATAAGCGCTACAGTCGATTAACAAATGTTGTTCTTTAACATTTATCTCTTCCTTACAAATTTCAGCGATTTAATCCATTTACAAATAGTTTGCAAGGTTATTAATAAACAATTAACAAAATATTTCCTGAGATCAAGATTTTAAATATGGCGAACTTGCACAAAACCATACGCAAATAAAAATGAAAGTGACTAAAAGATTCTAGACTCCTCATATTGATAATCTTCGAATAAATACCAACTTGTTTTAAAATATGAAAATATCTAAACGTATATATCTCATTTTTTTCGACATAAACATTAAGCAAATATACGCATAAATATAAAATATTAGCAAATACCCAAGAAAATAACATGAAGAAAAATCAACAAATGATTTCTAACGTTAATAACTTACAAAACTGTGAAAGTTGGTAAAGGGACTCTCGTCAGGTGCGGAAAGAAAAGTCCGGGGGAAAAATTCACCGAGATTAAATAGGGAAGCAGACCGCAGTAAATAGAAAACCAATTTTTCATTTGCTGATTAAAAATAAAATAAAACTTATATAAGCGCAGACCAACTTATTTTTCTCTCCTTCGATCTACTTGAGTTCTCCGTTTGGCCAAATACAGGAGCTACTCTGAATTTTTTTACGGTGGACGGCTCTTAATAACATCTGTTTATTTTACTTTGGATATTTTGTTTAAATTTTAGTTTGTTTTTTGAGTTATTCATCCTCTCCCGCTCTCATTTTCATATCATTGTATTTTCATATATATGTTTTATAGTATTATTTGTAAATAAATTATCTCATTACTGTTACCCCGTTTTTAGGCTCCCCTGTGAATTCGTGGGTATTATAGCGTTTGTAGAATTGTATGAACTTGAACAAGTTCTTGTTGTAAAAGAAGAAATGGTTAAGAATGTTTCGGTCGTGAATGTGATTTAGCTAGATATAGAATACTTAATAAAGACTACCCTTTACCCACTTCACATTTCGGATTTATGCCACATGTTTTGCATTTTATACAAAAATAAAAATATCATTGTATTTTTATATATATTTTATAAAAGTATTATTTGTAAATAAATTTTTATCTCATGAGTGTTACTCCGTTTTTAGTTAACCCCTGTGAATTTGTGGTATTATTGTGTTTCTAGGATTGTAAGACGATGGATGAGTTCTTGTGGTAAATGGAGAAATTATTAAGAATGATTGGGTCGTGATTGCGATTAGCTAGGTATAGCTACTGAAGACCACCCTCTACCCATTTCTTTTTTTGGCCTTGCGCCACGTTTCATGTATTTTTACATGAATAAATATATTTTTCCTTCGATCTACGCCCGGAGTAGGTTAGTTTAAGTTTCTTTTTGTTTCTCCATGTTTTACCTTAGCTAAGGTCATTGTCTCTACTTTTTCATTTAATTCCCCTCACCCATCCCCGTTAGGTAACCAGAAATGTTAGTTCCCTGGTAGATGCCAGGCACTTTTCGTTTTCAAGTGTGTTTATTTCCTATTTGCTATGCAAGGTTGGACAAATGGCTGTTTGATTTCTTAATTTTAAGAAATTTGTAAACAAAAATTGGTTGATTTTTAAAATTATTTTTAAAGATTTCTGACACTTTAGTAAAATTAGAAAATAGAAAGTTAAATTAATCTTATTAATCTTAATCTTAATATTAATATTAATCTTATTTGAAAGAAATATTACTTACTGATAGCATAAAAAGTAATATACAACCAATTATTAGCGAGTGGTCTTGTTCATCTGATCGAACGTTTGATAGACTGTTGAATGACGAAGCTCTGACACCTACTATAGATGACCATAAATTACAATTTTCATAAATCTAAGTGAAGGGACAATACTCTTAGATTACGTAACCTTTTCATAATAAAGGCAATTTTTCTCTACCATACAAGAAAATAAGAAACGTAATTAGAGTAAGTTAAAGTGTCTTTTTGTTTCTCCATGTTTAACCTTAGCTAGGGTCATTGTCTCCACTTTCTCATTTAATTCCTCTCACCCTTTCCCGTTAGGTAACCAAAAATGTTAGTTGCCTGGTAGCTGCGGGACACTTTTCGTTTTTGAGTATGTTTATTTCGTATTTGTTGTGTATGGCTGAACGAATGGCAGTTTAATTTATACCCGCCCTGCTAAAATTTCTTCCAGCTAACTGATGTTTCTGTCGCAATTAAAGATTGTGTGTGTGTGTGTGGGGGGGGGTTATTACATCCTTTTGTTTAGCTTTTGTTAATAGCATTATCTACTGTACAAAATATTCATCAGGGTTTCGATTTTAAATTTATTCCCTATTCCTCACAGACATTGTACATATGGCATTTGTTAAAACTTCAGTGTCTTTAAGGCATTATGATGTTTGTAGTAAGATTGTGATGTTTTGGTGCAAGAAATTTTTTTGTCTGCTTGGCTCAGCGAATGAAACCAGCTAAGTTAATTTAAGACAGATGAAGAGCAGCCTTCCTCAATCAACATTTTTGTCCTTGTGCCACACTTTTTTGGGTTATTTTATACAAAAATAAATTGTCTTTTCTTTAATGAGGCGGTCGAGAGCTTGCTTTTCTCCCGCTTGGCCGAAGGTCAACAGAGAAGTCCGTATGTATGTGTGGGGTAGGACAGGGAATACCACATTCAGTGAGTCACCGACACGCTTCAAGGTTGGTTTTCCTCGGTCGCCCGTTAACGGAAGATTCATTGTGGGCGAAGAGTGTTAGGGACGCCTTTCCTAGACTTACTATCTCTCTTTCCATATTTAGGGCCGAACCCCGTCGCAAACCCCGGAAGCCATCTGAATTTTTCACAGAATGTCGGAAGGCCTTGCGTGCTACTCTTCAGTTCAATGACCTTTCACGGCCTAGGAGGGCAACTAGTGAAGTGGGTCGCGTCGGACACACACTGTGTGCGACTCGGTTTGTCGGTAACCGAGTAGCTCTTTCAGATCCTGGGTGCCAGTGGCGAATTACCTCAGCAGATCAGAGTTCTCGCGTACCTGGTAATTGATCCGGAACGCGTTATCTTTCAATGACGTCGCTTTCAGAGGAAGCTGAGCAGATATGCCTTCTTTCACTGTCCTTATGTCTGTTTGTCTGTTCTGGAAGGATTTTGGCGAGTTAACGGATAATATTGTTCCCAAACATCTCGAGTACTATAATGTGTCAACCCCATGGTATCTGGTGAAATGGACGTTGTTTCTAACGGTGCTAGCGGTGGAAAGGATAGTGGTGTAAACGACGCGAAATGAGGGGATCTTGCAAGAACGCTATTCTCTTTAGGATCTGAGTGAATTCTTTGAATTTGAATTGTTTGTTTGTTTTTAGTCACCTATATGCACAACGCTCGAAACGAGAAATCGGGGAGCCGATTTCGAATTCCAGTTGAATTCATTGCATTCACTTACGCGCAAATACCCTTAGGAAAGGTATTAATCCGTCTCTTCATTCCAGTTATGGGCTAAATAACAGGACAGGTTGGGTTCTATAGCCTTAGCTGGCAACCAGTATACCGCAGAAAGCAATGGCAACCTACTGCGGGATAATCTTCTGCCCAGTCAGTTATATTTCTTTTGAGACATGATCACGCAAGCGTGTTTCAACTATGGCACTTAACTGACTGATATGCACAACAAGGCAAATTTCTGACGGATCCTCCATCTCTGGTTTAGCCAGAGTGTTTCGTTCACCTAGTTAATGTGAATAATTTTTCGTCCTGCCATCCTTATTTACGATCCAATTCAAGATTCTCAATCTCCTCAGTTTGTTTTTCTCACCTTTTATTATAATTGGATTATCCTTTACTGTTCCCATCCCATAATTTATTTTTGTCCATCCCTCAACTCTAGCTAGTGAGCATCTTGATTCTGCTCATTGATAGAATATGATGGCCACTCTTATTTTTGTCTGGTGTGCAGGTCCTAACATATTTTCTTTATTTTGAATGTTTTGTCTTACTTTATTTTCGCCATTGTGTTATCACCCCAGTCCCCATTTTATGTCAAATTTTTATATATTTTTGTATGGAAAAGGAATCAGCTAAAAATATTTATAATATATTATATTTTTGCCAAAAGTTTTTTTTAGTAGAATTCCTGTGAATATTAGGTATTGTGGAATATTTGTGATTGAATAGTGACTAATTAGTTCTTGTGGCGACTCTGTCAATTAAAGAATGAATGTGTCGTAAATCAGATTAGCAATGTGTAGGATAATCAGTGACGACCCACCCTCCTTTACCTAGCCTTCGACCTGGTGTATCAATTGTATTTAAATGTAAAAATTTTCTTCGATGTTTCTTCGATTTTCTTTCATTGCTGAAATCTGATATAAGGGAAAATGGCGGAGAGAAAATACAACATACGCTGGCCATAGTTTCAACCAAAACGTTAAATATATAAAGATGCTCAATATTTCAATTAGATGTTAGCGTTTATTGTCATTCATTCTAATATAAACAGTTTTTCATGATACCGCCCGTTTTTCAAACTATTATCTAAACTTAATTATAAATAGAATTTTATCTGTGTGTGTGTGTGTGTGTGTGTGCGTCACCTATAGAATCCGAAACGGCTGAACCGAATTTCTTGAAAATTTAAACAGTTGTACTATAAGCGTTTGCGAGAGTTCTTAGCTAGGTTTTGTGTCGAGGTACCTCGATAAATATCAAAAATCGATAATCGAAAAAATCGGGTTATAGAAGGAGTGGTCCGCTTTTAATCAAATTTGATACACTCATAGACAAAGACATAAGAAACGATATTCAGAATTTTCAAGGTTGCAGCTCTTACAATAGTGCAGAAAATCGATAATATATATATATAAGGCAAGATCTTTCTGTGTGTGTCTGTTTATCTGCCTGTATGTCTGTATTTTTTCAGCCCTTTTATTTTAGTTTTTTGCTTTGGGTTTGTCTCTAAGTAGGTATAATTGTAGTTCTTAGTCTCAGCCATGATACCATTTACTCAGAGGACTTATTTAGCCTTCAAAATTCAGTTTACGACGAAAAAAACGTATTTCATATCGATACAAGGAAATCAAAATTTGACTTACATCCATTCATTTTTCTTTCAGTCTACGGTCTCGCTTTAACTGGAAACAACTATTGGTTTTTAGTCTTTCGTGCCAACGACCAAAGAGTCTAAGCTCCAGGACTATGGATTAGTTTTAAAGCTTTCATTACACCCGAGCAATGTTGGGCTTTAATGCTAGTTCTGATATATAAAGAAAAAGCTTTTATAGAAGTGAGACTTTTTTGTCACCAGAAAAGTAAACAGAAAATATACAGGTTTTACTTTTACATAGAAAACGTTAGAGATAGAGGGATCTTTAATCTTCAATTAGGTACCTCCACTTTTTCGGCATAAATTTTTGATATCTAAGTTTAAAATTACATTTTTTAAATGAAAAAACATTCTTGAAGATTTCATTTTAGATTTAATTAAAAGCTTAATGATTAAATTTATCATTTCCATTAAGTACAAAATCTGGTGTCTTTCAGATAGAAATTATGTAGATTGAAATGTCACATTTAATTTCGATTTCTTAAAATTTTCTTAAAAGAGGCCATTTTCTTAATTTTAAGAAATTTGTAAACAAAAATTCATCGATTTTAAAAATATTTTTAAAGATTTCTGGCACTTTAGTAAAATTAGAAAAGTGAAAGTTAAATTAATCTGATTCAAAAGAAATATTACTTACTTATAGCATAAAAATAATATACAACCGATTATGAACGAGTGGTCTTGTTCATCTGATCGAACGTTTGATGGACTGTTGAATGACGAAGTGATGACAGCTACTATAGGTGACCATAAATGACAATTCATAAATGATAATTCATAAATGACAATTTTCATAAATCTAAGTGAAGGGACAAAACTTTTAGATTAAGTAACCTTTTCATAATAAATGCAATTTCTCTCTACCATACAAGAAAATAAGAAACGTATTAAGTAAAAAGTACAAAATAAAAATGTATTTCAAAACAGAATAGCGCAATTACATTTATTAATATTTGCGATTTTGGACTCGTAAATTTTTTTCCCCTTAATTACTATATCACATCCAATCAATACAGAATTTTTACACGATTTTAAACTATTATAAATTATTATAATTAAAATGTAAAAAAAAAAAAATTCAAATTCTTGTAAAAATTCATTTTTCATCAAAAACATTTTATTTCTTCAGAAAATAATGTCCTTAATATTACTTATTTACAAAATCAATTTAAAGCTTTTCTAATTAAGTAATGTTATAGTTTTATTGGATTCATTATTTTTTTTAATTCAGAGCAGATTTTTAGTTAAATTAAGCAAACTTGAAAACAAGTAGGTGATTTACAACCTCAAAAGGCTCCAACTTTTAACAAAAATAAATAATTTTAATAAATAAGAATGTTCTGTGCAAAATTTCATGAAATTAAGTAAAAAGAGTGTAACATATTTAAAAAAAATCTTTTACCAAAATTTTCTTAAAAACATTTCAAATATAATTTCATTCATTTGTGAATAGGTCCTGAAAATCTCATTAAAATCGAACAATTATTTGATTTTTACAAGAATTTTCAAATAAATGTGTTTTCAACGAAAAACAAGCGCAAAAAAGTCAATGTTAAAAGATATCCACGGCGATAACGTAAACAAAACAAGATTTTAACCAAAATTTTGAACATGTTAGAAAGGATTAAAAAAATTTAAAAAATAATTAAAAATATTTTGGTCTTTCATCTTAATAATGACATCAACATTTTAACAATAAAACTTTATTTTGTTTAAATGGTGGCCTGTTTTCATTACGTCATGCTGTTTTCCCGCGAATAAATGACGGTACCTAACTTTAATTATAAATTTTTGTCAAATATAACGGTTGACAAATTGATAGCGTTCATTAGAACGTGAAAATTATACAAAATGGAACTTTTTTTATATGTTGTGATATCATGGTCATGCATGTGTTAAAGCATGAAAAAAAACTGTCCTTTTTACATTTTAGAACATAACTACAATATTCATAGCTGATTCTATTAATTGACGGCTTAAGTGTTTTAATGAATATTGCATCTAGAATCTGTAGTTTGCTTTTGTTGTTTATATATATATATATATAAATTGATATGTCTTTATGTGTGTGTTTGTGTGTATCCAGTCTAACGAACCCTACTCCTCCGAAAACCTTGGTTCGATTTCAACCAAAAGTAGGTCAATTGTCGATCATGACATGAACCTTTGATGTAAGCAAAAATTCTTCGAGTCGATTTGCAGAGTATGGCTGAAATCACCGAAACGCTTAGAATTTACGAACTCTCTCCGAGACTCCTTATGCGAATTCAACCAAAATCGGATAACTTGTCGATCAAGGTTCGAACCTTTGATGTACACAAATGTTTTTTGAATCATTGTGCAGGTTTCGTCAAAAATCAACAACGCAAAATTTCGGGTGGTCTTTTGCACAATTTTATGCAATTCTCCAAGACGCTTCACTCAAACTCAACCAAAATCGAGTCACTGGTAGATCTAGGTCGGATGGCTTGATATGCGACAAATATTTCAATTGACACACAGGGTGCGGCAAAAATTTGTCTAGAATGTTGCCTTTTGCGATCGTTTATTTCTCTGGCACGATTAACAAAATCGAATCTTTTTTGCAACTTCTACCTTATCATATGCCATAACAATTTCACGTTGTCTACAAGGTGCCAACCCTTCCGAAGTTGCATGGACAATGCATCCACTTCTTCTGCGTTACATCGTCATCGCATCACGTTACAGGCTCCTGTAACGTCCGCTCCTGTTCTTCCAGTTGTACATACATCATTCCCGTTTACTGGCTAAACCGAACAAGCATAAATCCTGTTTTACAAATGCAACAAAATCTAATACTTACTTTGGATCTTTTTTTAACTTACGCGTCACGATAAACTCATACTGTAGTTTTTTGAATAAGCACTTGAAGTTACCATTTCAACATAACCACTAAAACACCCCGAGCTATGTAGTTAGTCTCTCTCTCTCTCTCTAAATATACATATATACACTACCGACCATAAGTTTGGGACCACTTAGATTTATTCTCTAAGAGAAATAAATAAAAAATTTTATGTTTTGAAGAATAAATATAGATATATTTTATTGTTGCTCACAATTGTACAATAATTAAAACCGAAATTAACATAGAGTAATTTCAAATTTTATTAAAGTTAATTTATATTTTCTTTTCATCAAAGAAACCACCACGAGCCTCTATTACTGCAGAGCAAATCTTTGGCATTCTTTCGAATAACTTATAAAAATAAGTTGGCGAAAGTGTTTTCCAAGCATCCTGCAAGCATTTAAACAACATTCGTTCATTTTTAGGAATTTCATTTCGAACTGTACGATCAATTTCATCTCTTATTCTCCTTCTTTAATAGTGGTTTCTTAACTGCTACACAGCCTTTAAGGCCAGCAGAATGAAGTCGTTTTTTAACAGTAGTAACAGATACTGGATGTTGCCGAGTAGAATTCATTTCAATTGTTAATTCCGGTGCGGCATTTTTTCTATTCCTATTGCTAGATATGATCAAGTGCCTATCTTCTACAACAGATGTTACTCTGGGCCTACCAGATCTTTTTCTGTCAATATCTAACTCAGTTTCACGAAGTCGTTGAAGGCAATAATGCACGCCATTTTTTGATAGACTTAATTTTTTATCGATAACAATTTTAGAACATCCTTCTTTCTAAAGAATTCCAACCTGAGCTCTTTTTTCAATGCTAATTTGTTTCTTCCTTGCCATTTATACCGTAGTAATATGGTTTACAAAAATAAATTATAATATAATTCTAATATCTGAATAAATCTGAATTTTCGGCAAAAAACTTGATCACAAAAAGAGGAGTCAAGTAGTAAACTGAGTAAATGTTCACTTTAAAGTTGAAAAGAAGACTTTTTTTTTTAATTGACATCTGCATAAGAATAAATATTTAGGTGGTCCCCACTTATGGTCGGTAGGATATATATATATATATATATATATATATATATATATATATATATATATAATCAAGAATATGTACAGAAAGGTGCATTAATATTTGCTTCTTCAGTATATATTCACCTTTATACATATTAATGCATGCACAACTGTTCTTTACAAAATAGATTTCAAGCAGATGGAATTCAGAATGCATTTTAAAGCAATAAAATCCTTACTAAAACTTTAACAAAACGCTATAGTTTCATAAAAAAATCATTTTCCTATGAAACTCACAACAATCATATGAAGAATTATATTGGCCAACGTTTTACCTATAAGTGAAACACGCAAACATATTTGTATATAAAAGATAGGTACGTTTTTTGCGTGTTTAGCAATATTAGCGTGTTTACACGCACCTTGTGTGTTACTCTCTGCGGGGTGTCTCACGCGAGACAATGTTTCATTTCATTCGACAGTCCTTATTTCTGTATAAAAAAATGTAAAGGAATCCTAAATTATGTATGCACGTGTGATTGTTTGGGTATGTTTAAAAAAGAAAGCCTAAATTATTGAAAATCGCAATGTTGAAACGTTACTGAGAACGTTGTTTTTTCTGGATATATATATATATATATTTAAAATCTGGATGTGCGTTGTGGTGCAGTGAATTCGGGACGACAAATCGGGGTGCCGAGTTCGAATTCCAGTTGAATTCCTTGCATTCACTTACAAACAAATACCCTTACGAAAGGTATTAATCCGTCTCCTCCCTCTAATCATGGGTTAAATAACAGGACAGATTGGGTTCTATAACCTTGGCTCGTAACCAGTCTATCGCAGAATGCAATGGTAACCTACTGCTGAATAACCATTTGCCCAGTCAGTCCTGTCTCTTTCGAGACATGATCGCCCAAAACGTGTATCACGTATGGCACTTAACTGCCTGACTTTTTCTAATCTAGATTACATTTTTAACACATTTATTAATTAAAGTCTTCAGCAAGATAATGACAGTTGTAATTTTTTAGTTACTGTTTGTTTTAAAGCATGTTTTTTTGTAAAATTATTATATTAATAAATTTGCATCAAATGTGAGAATAGGAGCTTTCCAGAATCATTGAGTATATCTATTCCTATGAAAGTTGGTCATAAGAATTCCGACGCTGATTTTTCCCCTATTGTGTCTTCGGAAACTTTCCAATAAAGGAATTGACTAAGTTTACGTTTAAATGCTAAAAGTGTTAATAGCGAGAGAAAAAATTGATCTGGTCCACAAGCTGCGTATTAGTCGGTCTGCTTTTGACTACACCAAAAGTTATAAAGAAAATAGCTGCTATCATTCAGGTTCTATTCAAGCACAGCGGAGAGCAACAAACTGACGTGGAGTCGATTCCGCAATTAATAGAAACATATCTGAACTCGAACCTTTTGATAAATGATCACGATTCAGATATTTTAGGTGAAGGATCTTGCATATGCATAGACGTATAGACGTATCTACTCTGCTCCATAAATACACGTTTGAATACATGTCAGGCAAACGTAATAGCGAGGACATTAATCTAATGTCTCTAGAATAGTTCTCAAATTAATTCTAGGGATACTGGGCCGGGTGACATGGTCCATTATCTTACTAGAATAACCAATAATAACTTGGGAATATGGACTACTTGAATGGCGGTAAATGAATCGCGAAAGAGTACTATAAAGTGGTCACTCATCCATGACATGTTGAATTAGAACATTGGACTCAGTCTGTACATATATAATTGATTTATTTAAATTCTTTATTTTGTAAACTTTTGAGTTTTGTTTTGTTTTTTTTTTTCTGGTGGAATTTTGTATCGCTTGCCTTTTTAAAACCTTCTCTGGAATATGTGGATTTATTGCATTTTTTCTGTTGTGGTTAACTTTTACAAATTGTAATTTACAAAAAATGTTGTATTGCCTGTATTCGTAATTAACCCTGCCACTTTTCTATGTAGGATTATTGTATTTTTTGTTTATATGTAATTTTTGTTGTAAATCTTTATAATTTGTACCTTCCTTATATATTTCCTCCCTCTGTTATTGTTTACGTTATTGCATATTTCCCCCACCCCGCTTCGTGAAGTAATTTCCCACCATTTCCCTTCCCCATATTTTTAACAAGAGATATATAATTTGAGAATTGTTCCAAGTACTTTAATGTTGGTCGGCCTGTGAGTAGAAACTTATTTGGGTCCTCCTCGAAGAAGGATCCTCCTGATAAGTAAAAGATTGACCCAAAAACAGAAAAAAGTATTTTTGCTACAGCTCCAGAAAAGTACGATTCGCCCCTGAAAAGATGACATCAGAAGATTCACCCTCCTGTTAGAAGTCCCCTCTGAGTTGTATAATTAACTTCGCAGAGATCTTGAACAAGGCCAAAGAATATAAACAGCTCTTAAAAGAAGATGGACTTTTAGAAAAAAAACCAAGAATTACAGTGGTTCAAAAAGTGAATGGTGTCAGTCTTTGTGGTGGACAAGTGGTCACGCAAATTTGTCGCTCCAAGAAAGACACAGTAATTCGATCACTGACGTCCCTAGGGTTCAAACCCAAACGAGTAATTAGATGAACAGGGTTCTTCATATGGGACATACAGAATACTTTCAAGAGATAATGAAAAGAGATATGATAACAAATGTCCTCATTCTGCAAACAGAATATAAGGGCCGGCGAAGGACCAGCGTAGCAATCTAAAGTTGTTGAAGAGCATCTGGCTGCCTTTTTGAGCAGATTTGAAAAGATAGTGCCAATTCTGACAATTTGAACGAGAGATAGTGCTTCGATATAATGCTCAATCGTTTGGCCTTTGTCGCTGTCTCCAACTGTTTGGACTTTTGGTAGCCGGAAAGTGTCGATCACCATGGCCTGCAGAAAACCTACCTGTTTGAAGTGTAATGTAAATAGTCATCTCATTGTTTCCTGTCCAGACCAAGTTAACCCTCTGGCTGATACTGATAGTTTTGCTGCACCTGTAATAAGTCTGTCAGTGACTCGAACTAGTGGGGTCAAACCCTCGGTTGGGGCTAGCCCCAAACTTACCCTACACCTAACGGCTCTTTCAAGTGCGAGCCAGAAGAAGGAAGAAGGGGTAATGGCAGGTCGTTGGCAGAGCCATAGGGAAGAAACAAACAGCGGGGCCTCAGTTTTACCTAGTTAATGTGAGTGTGTGTGTTTCCCGGCCTGTTCCCGGTCCTGCCTCTTTTGTTATGTTCCAGTTCGAGATTCCCATTTCAGATTTATTTTGTCCCGTTTTGATCTCGGCTGGTTCAGTATTATATTTTTCCCTGTCCATGTTATTTTCTCCTCTCCACTCCCTGTAGAAAGAGTGCTTCTTGATTTTGTCCTTTGGGCAGAATACAGCGGCCTCTTTGTTTTGTGGGTGGGTTGGGTTGGGTCGAGCTAACATCATGTCTTTAGTTTATATTTTGAGTTGAAAATTTTGTTTCGGGGTTTTGTAGTTATCCCCCTCCCCTCATGTCATTTCATGTAAAAGTTTTATGTATATTTTTATATTTATTGTATAACATTGTAATTTTTATGTACACTTGGAGTGGTTTTAAGTCCCCGGAATGTTTTACGGTATTTTGGTACATGACAGATTGAGTGTTGATGGACAAGTTCTTGTGGTGATTGAGAAAAATTGTAATGAATGTTTGGGTCGTGAGTCGGAATAGCTAGGTATAAGATAGTTACTGTAGACCATTTTCCCCTCCCCATTTTGGCCTTGTGCCACAGCTATGTATTTGCATAGTAAATAAATGTTATTCTGCTTTTGCGACTGAATACACGATAGAAGATACGAGCTTTTGTGCATGTACATATTTACATGGACATGATTAATAGAGGCTATCTGTGGGTTTTTGTTTTAGTTGTATCGACGTTGTATTTTGGAATATATTCAAGTTTGTATATTACGTTCAATATAACCAAAATTCTCTATCTCTATATCTGTTTTGTTGTCCATTATTTTGTACGGTTCCTCACCCGGAATCCACAACAAATTGTCGACGAAGACTCGAACTCACGTATACATACATTGTTATAACCAATATGGCGACGAGGATGAGATCGGTAAAGTGTTAAGTAATACGGTGAGAGATTTACTAGTAAGACTATTAGAAAGAAAAAGAGAAGCAGAAACAAACGAATTCATAAATACCACAAAGAACAAACAGGAGGTGGGCAGTTAAGTTCATCGTAGAGATCCGTAAGAGTTATTGTAGAGTATCGAGAGATACTGAAGTTACCCAGAGACTACCGCATCAGAAGTCAGACTAGATCTGAGCGCCACTCAGATGGAATAATATACACAGATATACTATTTCCAACGACTTCACTTCAAGACTTGTATATATTTATTTCTTAATAATAGTATATCTGGATTTGCTAACCTGCGTTCAAGTTTGTATATTACGTTCAATATAACCTACTTTTCTATCTCCATATCTGTTTTTGTTGTTCATTGTATTGTGCGGTTCCTCACCCGGAATCCACAACAAATAATATACACAGATATACTATTTCCAACGACTTCACTTCAAGACTTGTATATATTTATTTCTTACTAATAGTATTCCTGGATTTACTAACCTGTGTTCAAGTTTGTATATTACGTTCAAGTTTGTATATTACGTTCAATATAACATATTTTTCTGACTCCATATCTGTTTTTGCTGTTCATTTATTAGTGCAGTTCCTCATCTGAAATCCACAACAAATAATATACACGGATATACTATTTCCAACGATTTCACTTCAAGACTTGTATATATTTATTTCTTACTAATAGTATTCCTGGATTTACTAACCTGTGTTCAAGTTTGTATATTACGTTCAAGTTTGTATATTACGTTCAATATAACATATTTTTCTGACTCCATATCTGTTTTTGCTGTTCATTTATTAGTGCAGTTCCTCATCTGAAATCCACAACAAATAATATACACGGATATACTATTTCCAACGATTTCACTTCAAGACTTGTATATATTTATTTCTTACTAATAGTATTCCTGGATTTACTAACCTGCGTTCAAGTTTGTATATTACGTTCAATATAACCAACTTTTTTATCTCCATATCCGCAACAGCAACAAAAGCTCATTAAATAATAATATTTAGAAAAGAACACAATTTAACCCTCTAGGGCCATTCGTATCATATTTGATACAGTATTTCCCTATAAGGAAACATTTGGTATTTCCCTATAAGGAAACATTTGGTATTCATTGACTGAGCAGTCAGTACAGCTTTCATTTGAAATTTATAAAATATTTCTCTTAAAAAATTTTTCAGGAAAATATTTCTTTCAAGGATTGTTTTCATACTGTATCAAATATGATACGAATAGACCTAGAGGGTTAATCTCAGTCTGTTTATCTATCTATCTATCTATCTATCTATCTATTAACCCTCTAGGGCCATTCGTATCATATTTGATACAGTATTTCCCTATAAGGAAACATTTGGTATTTCCCTATAAGGAAACATTTGGTATTCATTGACTGAGCAGTCAGTACTGCTTTCATTTGAAATTTATAAAATATTTCTCTTAAAAAATTTTTCAGGAAAATATTTCTTTCAAGGCTTGTTTTCATACTGTATCAAATATAATACGAATGGCCCTAGAGGGTTAAGAAAAGAAAATAAAAAAAAAACAGCATACACACAAATGATTGTAAAACTTTACAGTTTTTACATCATGAATATTTTTAGTAGGACCATGGTGAATATGTTGGATTGTGGTAGATTTAAAGAAAATATGCATTCTTGTGGTGATTGAGGGAATTATTCAGTCAGTTAAGTGCCATACGTGATACACGCTTGGGCGATCATGTCTCAAAAGAGACATGACTGACTGGGCAGAAGATTATCCCGCAGTTGGTTGCCATTACTTTCTGCGGTAGACTGGTTGCCGACCAAGGCTATAGAACCCAATCTGTCCTTGCTATTTAACCCATAACTGGAAGGAAGAGACGGATTAATACCTTGCCCAAGGGTATTTGCGCGTAAGTGAATACAATGGATTCAGTTGGAATTCGAACTCGGCTCCCCGATTTCTCGTTCCGAGCCGATATCCACTGTACCACATTAGATTCACACACACACACACACACACACACACACACACACACACACACACACACACACACACACACACACACACACACACACAAATACACACACACACACACACACAAATACAAACACACACACACACACACACACACACACACAAAAACAAAAAAAAACTTTACGCCTGAATTTATAATCCTAACACATTTGTGACCATTTTGATAAGATTTGATGTCATTAATTATGAACTCAACTTCATCGACATTCGGAAATTAAAGTGCGCTAACCAACTTTGGCAAAAACTATGAAAACTTGACAATTATTCACAAAAAGAATAGAAGATGCGGTTAAGTCGTATACGTGATACACGTTTTGGGGGAACAAGTCTCGAAAGAGACTAGGTAGAAGATTATCCTGCAGTAGGTAGCCATTGCTTTCTACGGTAGACTGGTTGTCAGACAATGATACAGAACCCAATCTGTCCTATTATTTAACCTATGACTGGAGGGAAGAGATGGATTAATACCTTCCCCAAGGGTATTTTTGCGTAAGTGAATGCAAGGAATTCAACTGGAATTCGAACTCGGTACCCCGATTTGTCGTTCCGAGTCTATATCCACTGCACCACAACGCAGAAAATACAAGTTAAAATTTCAGATTGGCTTAAATTGTCCATTGCAAATTGAATATTATAACTTTTAAGACGAATCGGCATGGCCAAGGACGCATTTCCAAAGCTAACCAGAGTACTGAGAGACAGGAAAATCTCATTGGAAACAGAGAAAAGTGTACTAGACTGCTATGTGATATCTGTCTTTCTTTATGGCAATGGATGTTTGACGATCTCCTTAAAGATGAAGGAGAGGCAGCAAAAATGTGGTTCTAGAGAAGGATGCTGAGAATATCATGGACTGAGCGTGGGAACAACGATGAAATGTTGGCGAGGACGCAAACGAGAAGAAAAAACATACTTAACATCAAGAAGAGACAGATGAGGTTCCTGGGACACGTAATGAGGAAGACGGCCTGGAGAATTTAATACTCACAGGATATGTAGCAGGAAAGAGAGACAGGGGAAAGTAGCGTGAGGCGTATTTGATAGGCTTGAGTAAATGGATGGCGGAGCGGGGTTTGTGAGAGATACCAAGAATACCAAGAAGAAATATATTGACAGCGACAAAAGACAGGGCCCAGTGGAAGTCCATGACTGCGAACGTCCTGAAGGGAAACAACACATGAATACTAGCGGAACCTGTGGAATTTCCACGGAAGGATAATTTTACTTTGTCATCCTACAAATGATAGTAACGTCTTCAAGCATAAAGGTATTGGATAATAAAATACCGATAACACAGAGTGTAATTTTATTAAAATATCTATAAAAGTAATGTCCATAGAAACTACTTTACTGTAATCTTATATTATATCAAACGGCGTATGCACAGACCATAACCAAAATACTCTACGCTATTTTGTGAGAGATTTTGAAAGAGAAAATTTTTTTTTTATTACTGAAAAATCATGGCTCCTGCGTCCATTGTGAACAGAAGAGACCAACTGAGTAATGGCCAGTATTGTAGATCCCAGAAATTTTGTTATTAGGTCGCGGGATACGACAACAAACCTATCTATTTTTATTATATTTTATAGTACACACACATATACACACACACTCAATTACTGCTACAACCACCAGTTTAAGCTGCTACTGCTACGGTAATGCTATAGGCTCTCTTCTCCTACTCTCTCACTCTTTACTAGCCTTCCGTTTATAAAAAGATAGAGGGGGAGGAAACGCTCGTGTAGAGAGTAAGTGTGTTATCTTTCTTCAGTGGCGTAACGGACGGAGGAACTAAGTAACTAACTAAGGAAGGAACAAGCAGAATTATTATATGATAAGACAAAAATATTTTACAAAAGAACAATTATTTATCCATGCTATTTTGAACAGATTATACTAGTCATTCATTCTCATTTTCATGAAATTAAATTAGAATTAGAAGTTGAATTAGAAGTTAGGTATTCGGGAAATACATATCAACAGCTTTCTCAAGAATGAACTTTCCACTTCCCAGACTTTTCAGTGTTTAAATTTGAAGAAATCTGAATAAAAACATATTGATTAAATTCATCTTGAACATCTGGCTACAAACAGTGAAATTTAACGATGTTTTACGTTTGTGATTCGCACAACTGAGAGCTGAGTATTTATTCATAATTTAACTTAGATTTGCAATATTTATTTTAACGAAGGAGAATAAATTAAATTTGAAACATTTACCGCTTGAAGAATTGCACACACCCTCCTCGAACTTACCCTGTCCTCAGACCTCAAATGGAACCACTATATTGAATCCATAGCAAAATCTACTGCTAAGAAGATTGGGTCACTATGTCGATCCAGGATGTTTTTTCCACCTGAATCCATCCTGGATATATACAAGTCAACCATCCGTCGGTACATGGAGTACTGCTGCCATTTATGGTCAGGTGCCCCTGCCGTTCTCCTCGGTGTTCTTGACAAGCTCCAAAGGATAGTCTGTAATGTGATAGGTACTGATCTGGCGACTCGACTGCAGCCACTTCCCCATCGTTGAAATGTGGCCTCCCTCTGTCTCTTCTATAAATACTTTCATGGCTTCTGCTCGGATGAGCTTAAGTCACTGATGCCTCCTCTACAGGTGTTTACCCGTGCAACCAGACTGGCAACTGGGTCCCACCCATTCACAGTCAGGTTAGCCAAACGCAGACGACAATTCTACTCCTGCAGCTTCCTCTCTCGCACTTCCCACCTGTGAAACTCACTCCCGTATTCTTGCTTTCCTGACGGCTACAACCTCCAGAAATTTAAATGCAAAGTCAATACTCATCTACTAACAACTGGAGTGTAGCTCTCTCCACTCCCCTGTATAACCTTCCCTTTCTCTCTACCTATGTATCTATCATCGCATCTGTTTTCTCAGCTTTCTATTGTTCCTTTCTAACTAGTTTGTACTCCTCACTCTTTTCTAATTAATCTTTTTACATTTATGTAACCCCCTGCACATCAGTGGCGTTTCCGCCTTGCTCGGGGTGAAATGATAAAAAAAAATGCGAACCATTATCTTTAAGTAAAAGAACGGAAATATGACAGACTTCCAAAATAATTACATGAAGAACATCTCAAGCAGAACAGTTTCTTTTCTGGTCTGAATATCGAAGAATGTCATGCTAAATTTTCCTTTGTTTCTCAAGTAATATCAGTCAGTTAAGTGCCATACGTGATACACGCTTGGGCGATCATGTCTCGAAAGCGACATGACTGACTGGGCAGAAGATTATCCCGCAGTATGTTGCCATTGATTTCTGCGGTAGACTAGTTGCCAGCCAAGGCTATAGAAACTAATCTGTCCTGTTATTTGATTTATAGCTAGAGGGAGAAAAGATGTATTATATTATTATGTAGTAATTAGTGGGGGATCGGTTTCCTATTGTTATGAAGTAATAAACTGATCCCCCAATTTATGACCAATAGAAGCCTTAATCATTATTTCAACTATTGTATTCAGTCAGTCAGTCAGTCAAGTGCCATACGTGATACACGCTTGGGCGATCATGTCTCCAAAGAGACATGACTGACTGGGCAGAAGATTATCCCGCAGTATGTTGACATTGATTTCTGCGGTAGACTAGTTGCCAGCCAAGGCTATAGAAACTAATCTGTCCTGTTATTTGATTCATAGCTAGAGGGAGAAAAGATGTATTATATTATTATGTAGTAATTAGTAGGGGATAAGTTTCTTACTTTATAACAATAGAAAACCGATCCCTCACTTTATGACCAGTGGAAACCTTAATCATAATTACAACTATTATATTCAGTCAGTCAGTTAAGTACCATACGTGATACACGATTTGGACGATCATGTCTCGAAAGAGACATGAATGACTGGGCAGAAGATTATCCCGCAGTAGGTTGCCATTACTTTCTGCGGTAGACTGGTTGCCGACCAAGGCTATAGAACCCAATCTGTCCTATTATTTAACCCATAACTGGAAGGAATAAACGGATTAATACCTCAAGTAATATAATGTACCGAATTAATGTACTTACGGCAATGATATTGAAATCTCTTTGTTAGATTCAATAATTCAACCTTCAAATATTGCTCAATTTCAGATTCGTAGATGTCATGCTTGAATGACCAGGTAATAACTAATACCTGGTTTCAAGAACACCCACGACGTCTATGGGCATGGAGAAGCTCAGGAGGTGACACGAAAAACCAGATAGACTACATAACCATAAACAGGTGATTCAGAAATGCAGTGGTTCAAAGCAAAGGCTATCCAGGCGCCGACTGAGGAAGCGACCACGTCCCAGTTATCTGCAGACTAAAAGTGAAACTCCGGAGATTGAAGAAGCTTAGAGCAGCACCAAAACTGAAATACAACACGCTCGTGAATGACCTCAACCTACAGAAAGAATACACTAACAGCGTGAAAATCAAATACGAAGAACAATTTGGAAAAGGACAATCGAAATGGGACTCGCTAAAGGAAGCAATAGTGACATCAGCAAACAACATTGCCCCAAAGGAAATTAGGCGCAGAAAAAAACAAACGAGTGGACGAATGAAGATATTCTGGAAACGATGCAAAGGAGGCAGAAAGTGATATCAAGAATGGAATGGAGGGAAATACACAAGAAAATAAGAAGAAAATGCGGACAGGCTAAAGAGGAATGGCTCAATTACAAATGTGCAGAAGTAGAGAGACTGAGCAGGAATAATAAAGCAGACATGCATAAAGAAATAAAACAACTGACAGGACAAAAATCCAGCTTTTCAACAGGATGTATAAAATCCAAGGATAGAACAAATATTTTGGAAACAAAGGAAATATTCAAACGATGGGAGGAATATATAAAAGATCTTTTGAACGACAAGAGAGAAAGAGAGAGAGTAATCAATTATACACAAAGATGAGGACAGACAGGTAATATTAAAGTCTGAAGTGGAATCTGCAATAGCCATACTGAATAGAAACAAGCAGCTAGACCAGACGGCATAGTCATAAAGCTGCTAGCACTGGAAGAATTTAGTATAGAGAAAATTACAGAAATAATTAATGAATTTTATAATAGTGGTGTAATACCAGATGACCTCAGCAAGTCGATCTTCATAGCACTACCTAAGAAGCCAGGAGCAAACGAGTGCGAACTTCACAGAACCATCAGTTTAATGAGCCATATAACAAAACTGATCGTCCGAATCCTGATGAATAGAGTGAAAAGCAGAATCAGGCCAGAGATAGGACAAGAACAGTGTGGTTTCGTTAAAGACACAGGAATAAGAAATGCCATATTTATGATTAGGATGCTCTCCGAAAGGGCAATACAAATGAAGAAGGACTTATAAATGTGCTTCATTGATTATGCGAAGGCGTTTAACAAAATACGCCACAAAGAACTGATGGAGATGCTCGGCAGCCTGGAACTATTTGGGAAAGACTTGAGAGTAATAAAGAACCTTTGCTGGCAGCAAACCGCTTGCATACGGACAGGTAATGAATTGAGTAGATATACAAAGATAGAAAGGGGCGTAAAACAAGGATGTGTCTTTTCACCGGATCTGTTCAACTTGTACAGCGAAAATATTTTGAGGACCCTAGAAGTTATGCAAGGATTCGTAATCGGAGGCCACAATGATGATACATTGCTGATAGCAGACACAGAAAGGAAACTACAAGACCTCCTACAGAAGGTAGCTGAAGAGAGTGATAAGAAAGGACTACAAATAACCTGCAAGAAAACCGAATGCATGGTCATCTGCAAAATTGGTCAGCCCAATATATCAAATACAGGTCTGGGATACTAGAATCAAGCAGTTACAAAAATGTAAATACCTGTGAAGTGTTGTAACAGAAGACGGAAAGTGCGACACAGACATCCGAAGGCGAATTGGCATGGCAAAGGAAGCATTCCAGAAGTTGAGTAAAGTATTAAGAGACCGGTAAATTTTGCTAGAAACAAAGAAAAGCCTACTGGATTTTTTATGTAATGTCAGTTCTTCAATATGGCAGTGGATGAGGGACAATATCATCAAAGATGAAGGAAAAACTTGAAGCAACTAAAATGTGGTTCTACAGAAGGATGCTGCAGATATCATGTACCGAGCATGTGAGCAATGATGATGTTTTGGAAAGGATGGAAACGAAAAGGAAATTCATACTGAGCATCAGGAAGAGACAGCCGAAGTTCCTGGGACATGCATGGAGGAAGGAGGGCTTATTGAACCTTTTACTAACAGGCGAGATAGAGAGAGAGAAAGAGACAGGGGAAAGTAGCAGATAACGTACTTGACTCGCCTGAGCGGGAGGATGGCAGAACGGGGTTTTCGTGGTGTAACAGGAGAAAGCGTGTTGATAGTCACCAGGGGTAGGGAGACGTGAAAGGCCAGGATTGCCTACGTCCTGATCGGACAAGGCACATAGAAGAAGAAGAAGAAGAAGAAGAAGACGAAGAAGAAGAAGAAGAAGACGAAGAAGAAGAAGAAGACGAAGAAGAAGAAGACGAAGAAGAAGAAGAAGACGAAGAAGACGAAAACGAAGAAGAAGAAGAAGAAGACGAAGAAGAAGAAAAAATTCTTAGGCAGTTTTATTTAACTCTATTTGTAAGATTCAATATTTGTACTTATCAAACATTTTAATCTTTTAAACTCCAAGTCTAATCTTTAGTCTCACCTTCATAAAGCAGCTTCCTTAACAGTTAAACCATGTGTAGAATAGAAAACAAACTGATTGAAATAAAACTCCGAGAAATGACATTGAATATTCAGGAGATGTTGTTCTAATCATCTCGTTAGTAGTAATTAGCTTCTACTACAGGTCACATCTTGCCTGCTAAGGTATCATTAATGGAGTAGAAAAGTACGAGTCTGTGTTCGAAAAATCGTAAACATCGTAAGAACGGTGGATGTTGATAATTAAACGTCAGACCAGCCTAATACCAATGACTACTACTGATAATTAATCAAATTGTTGTATATTACTAAATAAATCCTGAGTCATTTTGAAAATCCGGGATAATGGTGATTATGTGACATGGATAGGGAAGGGAGAAAATGGCGTGTGAAGTGAAATTCTATCGCTAAAGATATTGGAAGCACAGAAAAAAATTATTTCAATAACAATAAAAGTAGAAGTGAAGTAAAAAAAAAGGGAGGCTAAGCACAGATAAGGCTAGAAAACAAAAAAGAGTTTTAAGTGATAAGCTGCAGCAAGAAGAGAAAACCAGTAGATAAAGCAATATGAATAAATTGGGAATCTAGAAAATAATATAAAAAAAGGAAAAACTTACAATTATATATAAGAAATGAATAGAAAAGTGATAACAAAGAAATTTCATATACAAAAATTAAGCTCTTCAAAGACAGTAGGCGGAAAACACATCGTAGAATTTGTCAAGATAAAAAATAAAGAAAAATAGATGGATGAAAAGATAGATGAATTGATAGATAGATGAATATATTAGTAGATAGGAATTGGAGATGGATGGATGGATAAGAAAAGAAAGACAGTCTGGAATGGATGGATGGATGGATGTATGGACAAAACAGTCTGAGATTGATGGACGGACAAGACAGTCTGGGATGGATAGAGGAATAGAGTTTGGGATGCTGAAATGAATGGATGGGATGTATAGATGGATGGACGGTTGGTTGGAGGAAGAAGTCTGGGATAAATATATAAATCGATGCATAAAACCGTTTGAGATGAATGGAAGGATGGATGAACAAGAAAGAATTGAATAGATGTATGAATGCACAGGACAGTATTGTATGGATTAATTGAGGGATGAATGCCTGGACAAGACAGTCTGGTATTAACAGCTGAGTAAATGGATAGACAAGGCAGTCTCCAATGGATGGATGTATGAACAAGAAATCTGGTATTGATAGATGAATCAATGGATAGACAAGACAGACTGGGATGGATGGACGGAAGGACGAGGCTGTCTGGTATGGTTGAATGGATGTATGGATGCAGTCTTGTATGGATTAATGGATGGCCGGACAAGACAGTCTGAGTAAATGGATAGACAAGGCAGTCTGTAATGCATGGATGGGTGGGTGGATGGATGGACAAGACAATCTGGGATCGATAGGTCTAAAAGACAGTTTGGTATGGATGGTCAAGACAGTCTTGGATGAATTGATGGATGGATTATTAGACAAGGCAGTCTGTAATGGATGGATGGATGGCTGGGCGGATGTGCAAGACAGTCTGTAATGAATGAATGGACGGATCGACAAGGCAGCCCAGTATTGATAGATGGATGAGTAGATGGACAAAACAATCTAGGTTAGATACATAGATTGATGGATGGATATATGGAGAGGTGGACAAGAAAGTCTGGTATAGACGGATGCATAGATGCATGGATGGGTGGTGGGACAAGATGTTCTGCTACTGGTATGAATGGATGAACGGATAGACAAGACACTCTGACATAGATGTATGGATGTATGAATGTAAAATAAAGTCATGTATGGATGGGTGCACAAGACAGTCTGGAATGGGTAGTTCTACAAGAGAGTCCGGTATGGATGGGCAAGACTGTCTGCAAAGACAGTATGAAGAAAAAGTCGTAGTGATTGACAATAAAAAAGGATAATAGATTGATGAATAGATGAATAAATATATTTATGGATAAGATTGAGATGAATGGATGGATAGACAGAACAGTCTAGGACAGACAGATGGACAAGAGAGTCTGGTATGGATGGAGAAGATGAATTTTTTGAATAAATTGATAGATAGATAGATAGATAGATAGATAGATAGATAGATAGGAAAATACTGTGATAGATAGATAGATAGATAGATAGATAGATAGATAGATAGATAGATAGATAGAATGACATCAAAGGATAGATAGATAGATAGATAGATAGATAGATAGATAGATAGATAGATATGAAAAGACTGAGATAGATAGATAGATATGAAAAGACTGTGATAGATAGATAGGTATGAAAAGACTGTGATAGATAGATAGATAGATAGATAGATAGATAGATAGATAGATAGATAAGGCAGTTTGCGATTGATGGATAGACAAGATAATCTGTGATAGATAGATGGATAAATAAACAAGAGAGTCTTGGATGGACAGATGAAGGGATGGATGGACAAGAAAGTGAAATGTACGGACAGAGAAGAAGAAAATATTAGATAAATGTACAAGACAGTTTGCAGTGGATAAAATGATGAACGAATAAGAAAGACTAGTATGGATGGATGGATGGATGGATGGATGGATGGATGGATGGATGGATGGATGGACAAGTCAGTCTGTTATTGACAGACAGATTAGTCGATGGACAAGATAGTATGGAGTAGATGTATAGATGGATGGACAAGACAGTCTGATATTGGTTGATAGATGAATGGATTGATACAACAGTCCAGCATAGCTGGCTGGCTGGCTGGATGGATGAATGGACAACTATCGTGAACCCGGTTAAGAAGTCCAGCAAGAAATAATACAACAGAAAACAAAATAGGAAATAATGATATATATATTAAACACAGCAAAATACAAATACTTGGAACTCTGTTAATAGAACGATAAATACGGGTTAGGAAGTAATACTAGAAATGGGACTCGCAATGGTCGTACCGTAGCAGTGTTGGCTATCTCTGCCTATCGCCGTCAAGCTCTCTGCCATATGCTACCACCTCTTGTGAGTGAAAGTATATGTAGTAGATGGAAGAGTTCAATCCTCTGAATGGGGGATGCCACCATGACAACAACGAAGTCCGGTATTGATAGAGGGATAAATAGATAGTCAAGACAGTTGGTTGAATCGAAAGGTGGACAAGCAAGTTTGGTATTAATATATGGATCACAAGACCGTCTAGGTTGGAGTGATGGATGGATGAATGGATGGCCAAGACATTTTGTATGGATGATTGGATGGATAGAATGATCGACAAGAAAGTATGGAATTGATAGATGAATGAATGGATGGATAAGAGAGTGTGAGATGGATAGATGGATGGATGGATGGATGGGAGGAAGGAAAAATATGTCAGTCTAGTATTAATCGATTGATCAATGGATGGACAAGACAGTCTGAGATATATGGATAGATGGATGTATGGATAAGACAGTTTGTTATTGATAGATGGATGAATACATAACAAACAATCTGGGGTGGACAGAACGATGAATGCATTTATAGATGGCCTAGACAATCTGGCATAATTAGATGGATGAATAGATGAACAAAACAGTCTGGAATGGATTGATAGTTGGTTGGATGGAGAGACAAGAGAGTCTACTATTAATAGATGAATTGATTGACAATAGAGTCTGGGATCGATGGCTAAATATATGGATAGATTAAAAAACAAGACAGTTTGGTAATAATAGATGGATGAATAGATGGACAAGGGAGGTATTAATCAATAGATGAAAAGATATATAAGACATTCTATGATGGATGAATTAATGGATAAGTGGACAAACAAGACAGTCTGTTATTGATAACTATATGAATAGATGGACAAGGCACTGTGGGATAGATGACAGAGGGATGCACAAAACAATCTGGTATTGATAGATGAATCAATGAATAGACAAGACAGACTGGGATGGATGGACGAAAGGACAAGGCTGTCTGGTATAGATGGATTGATGGACAGATTGACACACTGTCCTGTATTAATAGAGTGATGAATAGATGTACAAAACAACCTGGGATGGGGCAATGGATGTATGAATGAACATAACATTCTGGTATTAACAGATGGGTAGATTTATCGACAAGACATTTTAGGCTCGATAGATGGAAGAATGAACACGAGAGTCTGGGATTGAATGATGGATATATGGATGGACAAGATAGTTTCCAATTCTGGTTGTTGTTCATTTATTTTGTGCGGTTCCCATTCCAGGAATCCACAAACGTTACCATTGCAGCCGTTTTTCTTCAAGAGAATTGAGGGTCTGTACAAAAACCTATAATTTTTGTATATTTTTCAGATTTTCGTATACAGTTTTGAAACATAAATTGATAACCGACATAACGTCGAAACATTGTTAAATTCTTGTTTATTAATCGAGTTTTTCTCATTGTTGAATATTGACCATTTTTCTTAATAATAATAATAATAATAAATATTGCGCATTCAGAATAAGAGAGTATACTTTACAAAGAATCAGTTGTTGGAAAAGTAAGTAAAATAACTTAAAAGAAAATGAACGAGCTATTAAGCTTAGCAAAGTCTAAAGAATAGAATCAACATAGAACAAACACATGGGAAAATAATGGAGATATAACGAATAAAAACTAATTTCTAGCCAATTATTTAAAGCAGATAAAAATGAAAGGACATACAAAATAACATGACTCTTTGCTAGAAATGAAGTATACAAACAAAGAGCATCAATCACACACACACACACACACACACGTGTGTATGTGTTTGTGTGCGTGCGTGTAAAATGATACAGTAAGTTTTATTAGCTTTCACACACATACACCATATATATATATATATGTGTGTGTGTGTGTGTGTGTGTGTGTCTGTGTATTTTTGCGTATAATGATACAGTAAGTTTTAGGAACTTTAACACTCGTATATATATATGTATATATATAGATATGAGTGTAAAATATATATATATATATATATACACACATATATATATTTGAGTGTGTGTGCGTCTATGTTGGTGTGTGTGTGTGTAAAATGATACAGTAAGTTTTAGGAACACTCGTATATATAAATATGAGTATGAAATATATATAAATATATGTAATATATATATATTATATATATATATAAATAAATATGTATATATATAATATATATATATATATATATATATATAATATATATATATTATATATATATATGTGAGTGTGTATGCGTCTATGTTTGTGTGTATGTGTATGTAAAATGATACAGTAAGTTTTAGGAACTTTAACACTCTTTTATATATATATATATATATATATATATATATATATATATATAGATGTGTGAAATATATATATATATATATATATATATAAGTGTGAAATATATATATATATATATATATATGAGTGTGTGTGTGTGTGTGTGTGTGTAAAATGATACAGTAAGTTTTATGAACTTTCACACTCATTTTAGTATCTCTCACTTTTTGCCCTCTACTTTTCTCCTCGTTTTTAACATCATACAAAGCATTCTCTTGACTAAGTGTTTTGCTAACACACACACCCACCCTCCCCACTCTCTTCCGGACTTCAAATACTTTGTTCTTAATGTTCTTTTTATGACTATATTTCTTATAATTTTTCGTAGTTTGCTATTTCATATCTCACCTACTTTTCCTATCTGTTATACCCTCTTGACCCAGTCTCAAATGCGGTCGTCTTTCTGCTTTTCCCCGCTTGTTCTAATATCGACATCATGTCTCGCTGTGGGTTCGTAAAGGATAAGATAGAAAACTGTTGAAGTCAGAAGATCGACATAGCGACCTCCCTCAGTCTTTCCAGACACTGATTCTTTTCCATATATCTTATCACCTACTTTCCAACTCATTTTTTACTTGCCCCATTGGGATACAATATAAAATTAACATTATCAATATATTGTCTACAGGCAGAAATAAGTCAAATTCACTACAAATCATCTGTGTTCGCCTCTAATATCTAAATTTTTTCAAAGTGAAAAATCTTAAAATCTAAAACGAAAACCATGATCGCTCTATTTTGTCTTTACTAAATAGAGCAATTTCCTTAGCTTTGTCAGATATAAATCAGTGCTGTTGATACCGTCTTGATTAGAAATGAGACAACCTTAATTTTTAACGATATCATTTATTCCTACAACAATCTTTAAACTGAATTTCATTCATTTTCACAGCAGGGCTTTAAGTGCAATATCTGAATACATTTAAAACCTCAAAATTTTCTTGGAAATCTTATTCAATCCAATAATATTATTTTTTTTGTTTTTGCTTTTCTCATTTTTACATTTCCCATTTTTATACAATATAATATTCCTTCTGCCTTATAATTCTGTTCTTTACACCCATCCAAAATTGACAGTATTTACATTATTCAAACTATTATTCTCATTTTTGTTGCCATTTGTACGACGTTTCGGCCGTTGTACGCTTCGGCCTTCTTCAGGTGCTAGGAATTTCGAATCAGACCCTTTATCACAATCACTGGGATATATGAACTCCATTCCTTGTGAAAAGCCACGATTGGAACCCATGAGTTATCTCCCTTTAATCCTGCGTGTTACTTGTTAGCCTGGTATGGAACTGACAACTCTAAGAGTCAGGTTACGAACTTACCAACGTCTATATACACTGGGCCATGCTTCCTTAAAAACAGCTGAATATTAAACCTAATATCCAGTAACACTTTTTTTTTTTTTTTTACCAGAGTTCATATTGCAATTATTTTTATTGCAATAAAGGTTTCGGTTCGAAAGTCCCAGCACCGGAAGAGAGTACAATGGCCTAAACGTCGTACAAATGTTAACAAAGATGAGGACAATAGTCGGAATAATGTAAATACTGTAAATACTACCTCATCTCAGAAATATAGACAAAAAGAATGATCTATTATTAAACGTCGTCCAAATAGTCACAAAGTTGAGGACAATAGTCCGAATAATGCAAAATACAGTAAATACTACCTCATCTCAGAAATATAGACAAATAGAATGATCCATTATTAAACTTCATCTAAATGGAAACAGAGATAATGACAATAGTCTGAATAATGTAAATATTGTAAATACTAACTCATCTCAGAAATATCGACAAATAGAATGATCTATTATTAAACGTCGTAAAAATGGCAACAAAGATGAGGACAATAGTCCGAATAATGTAAATACTGTAAATACTACCTCATCTCAGAAATATCGACAAATAGAATGATCTATTATTAAAGGTCGTACAAATGACAACAAAGATGAGGACAATAGTCCAAATAATGTAAATACTGTAAATACTACATCATCTCAGAAATATAGACAAACCATCCAGAACCCTTACTTTTCACTGCCTATATTTGACATCGTATTTTCTGCAGTTCCACTGTTTTCTCTTTCTACATTTTCAGTTGCATCTGCAATTCACTCTACTTTTATATTTGCCTTATAACCTTCAACATTTCTCATTTCGACCTGAATTTTCTCGTCGTACATTTCTCTTTATTCGTCCTTTCTACATTTCTGCTTTTCCTCTCCTTTCAAACTAAAATATTTCTCTAGTTGCATGTTACTCATCTTCTTCTCACTAACTTTCCTCTCTCGACCAATTTCTTTTTCCTCGCCCGCATCAACCAATTTCTTTTTCCTCAGCCTCATCGCCTTTTTGCCTTCAGACATCTCGTTTCATCTCACCACCTAGTTTCATTTTCTTTTGTCTTCAATTTCCATGCCGTTTCTTGTTGCACGTCGTTTTTCTAATTTCTACTTGTCACTTCTCATTTTCTACGTTTCGCTTTACGCAATTTGGGGTTACGATCAAATCCAACTGAAAACACTTGTTTTCAGATGATCACTTCAATTAAACCGCGTCTAACCCGGTCAGTACTTAGATTGGGGGCCGCTTGTAAACACTTAGTATAAGCGACCCACTAGAATCCGAATAATATTTCGACTATAAATAACCAACAAAGGGTCTATAGTCATAAAAAAGGATTCCAGCAAATTAATCTATTCTCTTTCTATCTCTATTTCTTTTAAGTTTTAATCTTTGAAATATCTTTACCACTGAAATATAATTTCGTTTCTAATTATAATTTATAAGTTTCTATGCTTTGTCATTCTATCACATGCACACACACACACACACACACACGCACACGCGCGCTCGCAAGTGTCCACACGTACGAATACATTGTTACCCTCGGTCGTCCATATTTTTCTTTCCTTTCAGTCAGTTATGTGCCATACAGGATACATGTTTTGAGCGATCATGTCTCTTTCGAGACATGCCAGACTGGGCAGAAGATTATTATGCAGTAGGTTGCCATGACTTTCTGCGGTAGACTGGTTGCCAGCCAAGGCTGTAGAACCCAAGCTGTCCAGTTATATATCCAATAACTAGAGGGAAGTGACGGATTAATACCTTTCCAAAGGATATTTGTGCGCAAGTGTATGCAAGGAATTCAACTGGAATTCGAACTCGGCACCCCGATTCGATATCCACTGCAACCACAACGCACATCCTTTTCTTTAAGTAGTAATCTCTTTTTCTGTAGTTAGCATATTCAGTCAGTTAAGTGCCATACGTGAAACACGCTTGGTCGATCATGTCTCAAAAGAGACATGACTGACTGGACAGAAGATTATCCCGCAGTACGTTGACTTTGCTTTCTGCAGTAGACTGGTTGCCTGCCAAGACTATAGAACCCAATCTGTCCCGTTATTTAACCCATAACTGGAAGGAAGAGACGGATTAATACCTTTCCTAAGGGTATTTGCGCGTAAGTGAATGCAATGAATTCAATTGGAATTCGAACTCGGCTCCCGGATTTGTCATTCCGAGTCGATATCCACTGCACCACAACGCACATCCTTTTCTTTAAGTAGTAATCTCTTTTTCTGTAGTTAGCATATTACGGGTTAAAAAAAGCAAAGAACGTCATCTATTCTTACCTTATATACCAAGGTATTTTTACTCTTTTTTTCTATTTTTTAAAAAGATTTTCCCTCCTTCTTTGTTTGAAGCCGTAGGGAGATGTTTAATGTTTCTTTGATTCGTCCTTGTGCCAGACTTAACCAAACTCCCTACAGCTTACGGATTTATGCAGATTTATTATCAGAAGGTTTTTATCGTTATCAGAATGTTAGTAATCGGTAGGTTGGAATATGTGGAATTGTATGAAATAAAGGATGAATAAACTATACATTTTTCATGTTAAAATAAAAATTTATTAAAGGAAGTGAATAACAAGAATGATAAAGTTATTGGTATCAAGATTTGTAGAAAATGTTCGTCATAGTAATTGTTGAAAGAGTATATGCGTACATATGTATGTATGTATTCAGTAGGAATGTCTTTGGATGGAGAAGAGGAAGTAAAAGGAATCAGTACCCGAGAAGGAAAGAGAAACAGGAGGAATGTTCGCGTTTACTTGAAGCTTCTTCCGTTACATTTTAGCAGTGTCTCTCGCTGCTCCCATCTGAATGACAGACTGACGCTGATCAAAGTCATTTTATTGTAATCTAGATTTTTCGCTATGACACGCGGAGTCCTTTTTTGGTCTTGCGAGTCGCTTCCATTGGTCAGAAAATCAATTTAACATCTACTCGCGAAATCCGGTTTCAACTTTTTCTTTAAGGACATGGTCAATTTTTTCTGTTTGGGAAAAACCAGGATTTCACACGTCATTGTGAATGTTTGTAAAATTGAAAAAAATTAATTCTTAATTTCCTAAAGCTACACATTCCTTCTGTTAACCGACTTTAAGATAGGCTTTTTTTTAACACTGCGACTCTCTTTAAAACAATGTCACCAAATATTCTGTAAGAAAAGGCGATGCTTTAAGAGCATTCAAATGCCCGAAAGAAGAGACGACACTATACCAAGTGATACCCCAATACACATCTCGAAGAGATTACAGTACTTTACCTAAATTACACTCAGTGAACTCAATCGGTGGACTTAGAGAACTTATATAACTTTTACCCAGATGTTTTTCATTATAATTTTTTAAATTTGTCACTCATCTGAACCTCTTCTCTCAATTTTAAACTATTCCTTATCTCATCATTCCACAAAAACATTACTTTTTTTATCGGTTTGAAAATATGATTACGTGTTTCTTTTCAACTTTACATTTTACTTAATTAACATTTTGTTTTATTTTTTTGCTTATTTTCTTCAATTCAAATTTCAGGTTTATCACTCTCAGTATATCTAATTACCTACAGGCTGATTGAAAAGTAACACCCAATTTTACAATAATTTTATAATTTTTTTATTAATCATAATTTTCACAAGAAATTAATATGAGAGGAAAGAACATACCATGAGGTTTTATTCAAAATTCAATTTGGGCACCAGATTTTGCTACCAGCTTCTCGAGCTGCTCAGGATCGCCTGAACTGAGTTCACTAGGGACTTTTGTGTTATAGAAGTCATAACCTTTTGTATTCGCTTTTCAAGTTCATCCCAAATCTTCGTTTGTATAGTAGACTTGCTCTTTAATCCCAACCCCCGAAAAAAAAATCACAGAGACTCCAGGCTGAATACTCATAAACAAAATAAAGTAACTTTTCAAATACCTTGTACAACTCAGTGTTTCATCTCATTTTCTTACTGTCGTGGACCCGGTTAAGAAGTCCAGCAAGAAATAATATAGGAACCAAAATAGGAAATAACGATATATATATATATATATATATATATATATATATATATATATATTAACACAGTAAAATACAAATACGTGGAACTCTGTTAGTAGAACAAATACGTGTTAGAAAGTAATACTATAACTGGGACTCGTAATAGTCGTACGGTAGCAGTCTTGGCTATCACTGCCTATCGCTCTTTGTTATGCTGATCTCCTGCGGATCTCTCACTCTCTGAGCTCTGATCTCGGCTTATCTCTGATCTCGACTTATCTGCTCTCCTCTTGTGAGCGGAAGTATATCTAGATGTAAGAAGTGTAGTGATGCCACGAAGACACTTACCTATTTTTCCTGTTTCAATTTCAAGACATACACACATTATCTTGTGTTATTCTTTCATGTTTACTCTTTATTTTTGTTATAGTTCTCATTGGCAACACCTTTCGAGTTAAGCCTCATTACAAAACATCAAAACATGTCAATATGACATTAACATTGCTTCTTTTAAAATTTGCTTAAGCTTTTTAACCTGTTCCATAAGACTATAAATGTGACTCGCAATAGTCGTACGGTAGCAGTCTTGGCCATCACTGCCTATCGCTCTGCGTTATGCTGATCTTCTATGGATCTCTCACTCTCTGAGCTCTGATCTCGGCTTATCTGCTTTACTCTTGTGAGGGGAAGTATATGTAGTTGTAGGAAGAATTCAATCCGTTGAAATGAGTGACGCTACTATGACACTTAACTATTTTTCCTGTTTCAATTTCAGGACATACACACATTATCTTATGTTATTCTTTCATGTTTATTCTTTATTTTTGTTATAGTTCTCATTGGCAACATCTTTTGAGTTAAGCCTCATCACCAAACACCAAAAGCTATGTCAATATGACATTAACATTGCTTCTTTTAAAATTTGCTTAAGTTTTTAAACCTGTTCCATATTAAAGTGGTTTCTCTCTCAGTTCTCGTATTTCCTAAACGAATTCTTAATATCTTAATACAACTAGTCATATTAGATTAATATGAATACTATTATATTATATATGACTAGTATTATTATTTTTTTTAATCGTATCACCCCGAGCAAGACGATAACGCCACTGATGTGCAAGGGGCTACGTAATAGTGAAAAGATTGGAAAAGAGAAAGCTAGAAACCACATCCTAAACAGGGAACAAGGGATGAGCCTCTTAAGCTGTTCAACAGACGTGGGTGGAGTGTGAACCGGGCGATAGATAGATCTATCTACTCCAATTGAAAAAAAAGTGAGAAGATTGGAAAAGAGTATTGTATGACTAGTATTATATTATATATGACTCATATATATATATATATATATATATATATATATATATACTAGAATTATATATAATTATTTACTAGTATTATATCCTAGTATTATATATATACTAGTATTATATATAATTATATACAAGTATTATATACACATATACTAGTATTATTTATACTATATACTAGTATATATTATATATTCTAGTATAGATTATATATACTAGTATGCATTATATATACTCGTATACTAGTATTACATAGACACATATATTATATATATACTAGTATATATACTCATATTATATATATATTAGTATTATATATACTCATATTATATATATATTAGTATTATATATACTCATATTATATTATATATATACTAGTATTATAATGACTCATATTAATATAACTAGCATTTCCTAAATGAAGTCTTAATATCTTAATATGAATGGAAATAAATATAAATTACAATAATTATACTATTCCCCCAATTAGTCCTGATAAAAAAATTCAAACCCTTTTCAAAAGTTGACCAAGCAACTTCTGGGCTTAAAATTTTTCCTCATTCTCTGTTTATAAGTGGTCGAGGAATGCATGCCTTAAAATAACAAGTTGAAAATGGCTATTTCTCCACTAAGTTTTATCTGAATTTACAGATAAATAAAGATTATATATATATATATATATATATATATATATATATATATATATATGTATATTTTTATATATATATATTTATATGTCATATTTTTATATATATATATATATATATATGTATATATATATATATATATGTCATTTATTTATATATATATATATATATGTCATATTTATATATATATATATCATATATATGTATATATATCATATTTATATATATATATATCATATTTATATATATATATCATATTTATATATATATATATCATATTTATATATATATATATATCATATTTATATATATATATCATATTTATATATATATATCATATTTATATATATATATATATGTATATATATATATATATATTTATCATATATATATATATATTATATATATATATATTTTTTTTTTCAGATATATATATATTTATCATATATATATATATATATATATATATATATATATATATATATATGTCATATTTAGTGGAATCATGTGGTATCCACAATACTTTTATTTTCTGAAATTAATATATACCCGCCTTGAAATAAAAACTAAAGCAGAAATCGAGCCTGTTTTCTTTTCTTAATCCGGGAATCCACTTTCACGCGAAGCTTGAGTTACCATTAAGCTACAAGATGTCATTAAAGGAATACGTGGCTCATTTAAAATAAGAAAGGCACATCACGTTAGGATGTGCGTTGTGGTGCAATGGATATCGTCTCGAAACGAGAAATCGGAGAGCCGAGTTCAAATTCCAGTCGAATTCATTGCATTCACTTACGCGCAAATACCCTTGGTAAAGGTATTCAACCGTCTCTTCCTTCCAGTTATGGGTTAAACAACAGGAGAGATTGGTTTCTATAACCTTGGCTGGCAACCAATCTACCGCAGAAAGCAATGGCAACCTACTGAGGGATAATCTTCTGCCCAGTCAGTCATGTCTCTTTCGGGACATGATCGCCCAAGCCTGTTTCACATATGGCACTTAATTGACTGACATCACATTAGGACATTTCGAAGTTTATATATATTAATTTTATCTTCGTATCCGAAACATAGAAATTCAAGATATGAGCAACTTTATGAAAGTAAAAAGTAAAAGCTATGACGATATTTAGCAAAACCTTATTCATTTTTTATACTTATATTTACGCTCTGTTTAATATTTATAAAATAATCTTAAATAAACACTATCGGCCATAATTATTAGGCCACCCCAGTTTAAAATATATATTTATGTATTTCATACTATTTTTAAGCGAACAATTTTAAATGAAAGTAGAATGGTTTTTTTTTCGTTATTATTACTTTGCAAAATTTTACAAGCCAAGTAAGCAAAGATAAACTCGTCCGAGTCACTCTAATTTTTATATCATTCTTTAATTGATGAAACTGCAATAATAGGTAACTATTAAATATTTATAAATTCATTAGATGCACGTGTTATTTTGCAGTATTAACAAAAGAACCATTCTATTTTTCTTTACAATTATTCACTTGGCAATAATTACTTAAAAAATAATATGAAATACATCAATTTTTTAAGACACTGGGGCGGCTTAATAATTAAGGCCGGTATTTTAATTAAACAACTAAAAAAAGGAAAGTACCTACACTTGTTTCGAAAAACTTTAAATTAAATCAACATTAAAGAAGACAATAAACAAAATAAATCACTTTCATTTTGGGATTCAAATAAAAACTCTACAAAACTGAAAGAAATTATGAATTATTAATATTCTAGATTCATTATTATAATTAATCTTGAATATTAAAATAACAAAATAAATTTATTGTTTAAAACATAAGAAACAATCGTCTTAAAAGTTTCGGAAAAAAAATGACAAAACTCTTTGACAAAAAGAGGAAGATATAACTCGAAAAAAATAAATAGAGAAATGACAGAAAGAAGTGAAAATATAGAGAAAATCAGAGTGACAGAAAAATTTAGAGAGAGAAAGATTAAAGAAATAAAAACGATAGAGACGAAAGAAACAAAAAACGAGAAAAACAAGAATTAAAGGGAAAGAACAGGACGATAGTGAGAGAAAAAAAAGGAGTAAGAACTTTAGAGGGAAAGAACAAGGAGTGGAAATCGGATAAGAAAAAAGAGAAGCGAAAAATAATTAAAGGGATAGACTAAAAGAATAGAGAAATAAGATTGGGACAGAGAAAGGACAACACATAGAGATGGGAACTGTTGAAAATAGAAATAAAAAATACGAAAATGAGCGAGAAGAAGGATTCAAAGTTCAAAAAACATACAGAAATGTTATTTCCAAAATTCTAATTAGAAAGCAGGAGGTAAAGAATCAAAGAGAAATGGTTCAAACAAACGGAGATTTCATTTAAGGCACATTAGTCACACAGTCGTTCACAATGATGGCTCTGTACACTTTATCTCAGCTACAGAGAAGGATAATTTTTGTTAAATCTCTATTTTTGTCATGGTAGCGAGGAGAATTGGCATGGTGAAGGACGCATTCCGGAAGTTGTGTAAAGTATTAAGAAACAGGACAATTTCGCTAGAAACAAAGAAGAGAGTACTGGATTGCTATATGATGTCAGTTCTTCAATATGGAAGTGAATGCTGGACAATATCATCAAAGATGAAGGAAAAACTTAAGCAGCTGAAATGTTGTTATATAGAAGAATGATGTGAATATAAAGTGGGGGATCAATTCCATATTACAATCAATATATAAACTGACCCCTCACTTTCTGGTCACAGCAGATTCTATGCATTTATATTCCTGAGACTCAAAATCACATTCCAGGAGCTGAGAAGAGTATTAAGAAACAGGACAATTTCATTAGAAACAAAGCAAAGAGTACTGGATTGCTATGTGATGTCAGTTCTTCAATATGGCAGTGAATTCTGGACAATATCATCAAAGATGAAGGAAAAACTTGAAGCAACCGAAATGTGGTTCTACAGATGGATGCTGCGAATATCACGGATCGAGCATGTGAGCAATGGTGAGGTTTTGGAAAGGATAGAGACGAAAAGAAGATTAGATGTCTCTTCCTGATGCTCAGTATTAATCTACTTTTCGTCCCCATGGCCTGATAGTAACAGATTCTCTAAGCCCTCTTTCCTCATTGTATGTCCCAGGACCTTTAGCTGTTTCTTCCTGATGCTCAGTATTAAAGTTCCTGGGACATACAATGAGGAAGGAGGGCTTGGAGAACCTCTTACTAACAGGCCATGAAGAGGGAAAAAGAGACAGGAGAAAGCAACGGATAACATATTTTAAGGACATAAACCGGTGGATGATGGAACGAATGTTGCATGGTGTAACAGGAGAAAGCTTGCTAAGAGCCACCATTGATAGGGAGAGGTAGAAAGCCATTATCGCCTACGTCCTGAAAGGACATGGCACATAGAAGAAGAAGAAAAAGAAGAAGAAGAAGAAGAAGAAGAAGAATTAACTTTACTTCTATAAAATGTAAAATTTCAGATAATTCTTTCAACTAATGAATACACATGTAATTTATGTTTTTTTTAATCGTATCACCCCGAGCAAGGCGGTAACACCACTGATGTGCAGGGGGGCTACGTAATAGTGAAAAGATTGGAAAAGAGGAAGCCGGAAACCACATCCTAAACAGGGAACAAGGGATGAGCCTCTTAACCTGTTAATAGACGTGGGTGGAGTGTGAACCGGGCGATAGATAGATCTATCTACTCCAATTGAAAAAAAAGCAAAGTGAGAAGATTGGAAAAGAGAAAGCCAGAAACCACATCCTAAACAGGGAACAAGGGATGAGCCTCTTAACCTGTTCAATAGACAAGGGTGGAGTGTGAACCGGGCAATAGATAGATCTATCTACTCCAATTGAAAAAAAGCAAAGTGAGAAGATTGGAAAAGAGAAAGCCAGAAACCACATCCTAAACAGGGAACAAGGGATGAGCCTCTTAACCTGTTCAATAGACGTGGGTGGAGTGTGAACCGGGCGATAGATAGATCTATCTACTCCAATTGAAAAAAAAGCAAAGTGAGAAGATTGGAAAAGAGAAAGCCGGAAACCACATCCTAAACAGGGAACAAGGGAAGAGCCTCTTAACCTGTTCAATAGACGTGGGTAGAGTGTGAACTGGGCGATAGATAGATCTATCTACTCCAATTGAAAAAAAAGCAAAGTGAGAAGATTGGAAAAGAGAAAGCCAGAAACCACATCCTAAACAGGGAACAAGGGATGCGCCTCTTAACCTGTTAATAGACGTGGGTGGAGTGTGAACCGGGCGATAGATAGATCTATCTACTCCAATTGAAAAAAAAGCAAAGTGAGAAGATTGGAAAAGAGAAAGCCAGAAACCACATACTAAAGAGGGAACAAGGGATGAGCCTCTTAACCTGTTCAATAGACGTGGGTGGAGTGTGAACCGGGCGATAGATAGATCTATCTACTCCAATTGAAAAAAAAGCAAAGTGAGAAGATTGGAAAAGAGAAAGCCAGAAACCACATCCTACACAGGGAACAAGGGATGAGCCTCTTAACCTGTTCAATAGACAAGGGTGGAATGTGAACCGGGCAATAGATAGATCTATCTACTCCAATTGAAAAAAAAGCAAAGTGAGAAGATTGGAAAAGAGAAAGCCAGAAACCACATCCTAAACAGGGAACAAGGGATGATCCTCTTAACCTGTTCAATAGACGTGGGTGGAGTGTGAACCGGGCGATAGATAGATCTATCTACTCCAATTGAAAAAAAAAGCAAAGTGAGAAGATTGGAAAAGAGAAAGCCAGAAACCACATACTAAAGAGGGAACAAGGGATGAGCCTCTTAACCTGTTAAGAGACGTGGGTGGAGAGTGTAAAGCGGGCGATAGATATTACAATTTTAGCAAAACTCAAATATTTCTTTGAAATCTGCTTTCTGGATAATACCGTAATGAATCTCAGCAAGCAGCAATATAAACAAAACCAGTTTATATAGTGTACCTTGCAGGTATTAGTAATAAAACTAGATGATCATGAAATTAATTCTATTCTAAAGATAAAAATGAGTTGATCCCCGCCATTTTTTCCCATTAATCTGTTATGCCTCGTGTCTCTTAAGCGCATGTACGACTGTGCTTCCACAAAACATCCTATGATTTATCTCGAAGCAATATTCGTCGCTCAATAATACTCTTACTCCTCTCTGCAACCTATTTTTAGAAGCTCTTTAGGCAGATTACTCATTGTTTCCCTCTATTCCACTTGCCTTCAAGATTTTTTTTTAATCATTTCACCCCAAGCAAGGCGGAAATGCCACTGATGAGCGGGGGGCTACATAAGTTTAAAAAAATTAATTAGAAGAGTGTGAGGAGTACAAACTAGTTAGAAAGGAGCAATAGAAAGCTGAGAATGCAGATGCGTTGACAGATACATAGGTGGAGAGAAAGGGAAGGATATACGGGGGAAGGGAAAGAGTTAGAGTCCAGTGTTTAATATTTGAGTATTGACATTGCATTTAAATTTCTGAAGGTTGTAGCCATCAGGAAATCAAGTGTATGGGAGCGAGTTCCACAGGCGGGAAGTGCGAGAGAAGAAGCTGCAGGAGTAGAATTGTTGTCTGCATGTCTTGTTAGTGTAAAATTCTCTATGTCTTTTTTCCTCATTGTCCTAGAATTTTCAACTCTGATTCTAAATACAAATGACTTTTTGTGTATATTTCCGAGATGGGGTATTGTAACTAAACTATTTACATTGTTCGGACTGTTTTCTTCATCTTTATTGCTATATTTACGAAGTTTCAGTCGTTGTACGCTCCGGCCTTTTTCAGGTTATTTCTTTGAATTTTGAACCGAACCCTTTATTTTATCCACGGAGAGAGATTGTTTTAATTCCACGCGCCATGCCTTTTGGATAACCCCCTTTCAGCTAATTCCCTTCAATAACTCAATATTTCACGTTTTTTGTTTCCTGATTGGGTCAAGTCACCATACGTTTTATCAAACCACGCTTTTATCCACAGGGTCCAGTTCGAAATTTTAAGAAATATCACCTGAAGAAGTTTGGAGCGTACAATGGCCGAAACGTCGTGAATGTGGCAATAAGGACAATAGTCCGAATAATGTAAATAGTGTAAATGTATTTTGTTTCCATTTCCCTTAAAACTTGGCACTCGCAACATCCATCTATAGAACCACATCTCTGTTGCCTGACGTTTCTTTCTTATTTTTTAGGTAATTGTCCAATATTCACTGCCGTATAAGAGGATTGATATTGAATAGCGGTTCATCACACTTAACTTTGATTCTAAGAAATTTTTACTGTTTCATACATTTTTTCAGCCAACTGGGAGGTATATTTCACTATTCCCCATCGTCGAAATGTGGCCTCTCTTTGTCTCTTCTATAAATACTTTCATGTCTTCTGCTCGGACGAGCTTAAGTCACTGATGCCTCCTCAACAGGTGTTTACTCGTGCAACCAGACTGGCAACTGGGTCCCACCCATTCACAGTCAGGTTAGCCAAATGCAGACGACAATTCTACTCCTGCATCTACTTCTCTTGCACTTCCCGCCTGTGGAACTCACTATCGTATTCTTGCTTTCCTGACGGCTACAACCTCCAGAAATTTAAATGCAAAGTCAATACTCATCTACTAACCACTGGCCTCTAGCTCTCTCCCCTCCCCTGTATAACCTTCCCTTTCTCTCCACCTATGTATCTGTCATCGCACCTGCTTTCTCAGCTTTCTATTGTTCCTTTCTAACTAGCTTGTACTCCTCACTCTTTTCTAATTAATCTTTTTACATTTATGTAGCCCCCTGCACATCAGTGGCGTTTCCGCCTTGCTCGGGGTGAAATGATTAAAAAAAAAATTCCAACGTGAATTAAGATATTGTTGCTATAAGGAATGTTTATTCATTACTATCACTCAATGACTCTATTTTCCAATGCATGTATATAAGGTTGTTAGTTAGTTTACTCAATGCTTACCTCTGCCCATCTTCTCTCCAGTCCATCCTGTGGGTATCAAATTCTCAAAGGTCATTTTTTTCATTGACGCACTGTCGCGCCAGTAATGTTTTTACGTCAGAATCCACCTTTTACATATACATTTATTGGAGTAGATAGACTTAACTATCGCCCGGTTCACACTTCACCCACGTCTTTTGAACAGGTGAAGAGGCTCATCCCTTGTTTCCTGTTTAGGATGTGGTTCCCAGCTTTCTCTTTTCCAATCATTTTAATCTTAAGTAGCCCCATGCGCCTCAGTGAAGTCACCGCCTTGCTTGGGGCGATATAAAAAAAATATGCGAAAAAAAAAAAATACAAATCTATCATTTGTCCGTGGATTGAATACTATTGCCATATCTGGTCGGGCTCTCCTGCTATTCATCTCAGGGTTCTCGACAAAATTCAAAGGAGGATCTGCAATGTAATCGATCCCGATTTGGCAGCCCGATTTAAGTCACATTCTCTCTGACGAGATGTGGCGTCCCTCTGTTGTGGAGTAGTTTTCGCACTGAGGGTTACAATCGTGCTATGCCGGTTGCTAATCGACTTAACGCACCCAAAACGTTAGGAACTTGGTAATCTTCCACTGAAAGCTGACTCCTCAGTATTAGGATAACTGCCGACTAATATTAACTGCCTCGTAGTTCTACTGAACTCCAATAGAACTCTAAAGAACTCTCTAGAATTCCTATTAACTTCCCAAGAACTTCTCGAGTTAACTTCCTGTTAAATCTTATTAATATAAGGGAGAGAGTCCATTATCTGAGGAATCGGTGTGTTTCACCATAACACCCTGTGTTTTTTCTACAAGTATTTTCACGGCTTATGCTCTGACGAGCTAATCTCCCTGGTGCCCCTTCTACATGAATTTATTGGGTCTACTAGATTGGCAAATAGGTCCCACCCTTTTACAGTCAAGACAGCCAAATGTAATTTCCACTTCTACTCAATCAGTTTGTTTTTCGACATTTCTTGCCTTTGGAACTTCCCCGATAGCTACAATCTTCAAGAGTTTAAGTGCAACGTCAATTGCCATATATTATCTCCCATATTTCTTTCATCCTTTCCCCGTCACGCCCTGTATCATGTTGTTCTTTCTTCTTGCTCGCCTTTTGTGTATCCCCCTGCGCACCAGTGATATTCATGCCTTGCCTGGGGTGAAATGATTCTAAAACAAAGTCTTCGTTTCTCAAAAAAGAACCGAGATCTTTGGTAGCTGTGCCGGGTCGATGAAGAATATGAGAAAGGTAGATAGTTTACTCGGCAATTTTGCGACAGACTTCAAATATGATGGATGCTCGCAAACTCTAAAGAATATGCAAGTTATCCAATTCAAAGAAACGGAAGGTGCAGTTGATGTAAACAATACATAAAGTAGAATACAATGTGAGAAAAAAGCCTAACCTAAAAGAAAACAATGAATAAACAATGCAGTAACATTCACAACGGCGTGCGCGCATGCGCATTTTGACTTATTTTATATTGTGAAACGTCTGAAAGATTCTTCGGTAATGCAAAACCTTGTCAGAGTCCTTGTCGGTTTTAATTAGCAGATGTATACATCTTACTTACTGATGCGATGGGGTATCAAATATGTGTTCGTTTATCTATTGTTCGAGAAAAGATGTGGTTGTTTTATTTTATTTTATTTTTTTTTTTGTTGCAGATGTTCTTCTTTGTTTATTTTTGTTCGTCGCACACTCATCACAGAACCGAACTGTCGGTAAACGGATGTTGATGTTTCTGCAGAGGGAACGTTAACTCTGGCTGAAGCTTTAAAAAAAAATGTTATAAATAAAAATGTCGAATAGGATAAACAATGAAAAAGATTAAAATTCTTTCAGAGTTGAGGTAAAATAAAGTGCAAAAGAAACCAAGGTTAAGTGAGAGAGAGAAACAATGAATAAAAAGAAAAGCTGTAATGTAGAGGGGGTAAAAAGAAAGAAAAAAAAGCAAGACAAGAAGGAATGAAAGTAAAAAAAAATGAAAAGAAAAATGTAGAAAAAAGAAGGAAAGAAAAAAGAAAAAGGAAAAGAAAAAGAGAAGGAATAAAAGAAATATAAAATAAAAAAGGTAAAAGAAGATGTAAAAGAAAAAAATGAGAAATATAGAAGAAGTAGAAAAATAAGGAAAAAAAGGAAAGACGAAATTTAGCAGAAAGAAAGTAAAGAAAAGGAAGAAATTTAAAGAAAAAAGTAGAGAAATAAAAAAGAAAAGAAAAGGCAGAAACGTAGAGAAACGGAAAAAGGAAAGAAAATGTAGAAGTGTAGAGGAGGGAAAAAGATACAAGCGAAGAAGAGGAAAAAGGAAAGAAAATGTAGAAGTGTAGAGGAGGGAAAAAGATACAAGCGAAGAAGAGGAAAAGGGAAAGAAATGTAGAAGTGTAGAGGAGGGAAAAAGATACAAGCGAAGAAGAGGAAAAGGGAAAGAAATGTAGAAGTGTAGAGGAGGGAAAAAGATACAAGCGAAGAAGAAGAAAAAGGAAAGAAAATGTAGAAGTGTAGAGGAGGGAAAAAGATACAAGCGTAGAAGAGGAAAAGGGAAAGAAAATGTAAAAGTGTAGAGGAGGGAAAAAGATACAAACGTAGAAGAGGAAAAGGGAAAGAAAATGTAGAAGTGTAGAGGAGGGAAAAAGATACAAGCGAAGAAGAAGAAAAAGGAAAGAAAATGTAGAAGTGTAGAGGAGGGAAAAAGATACAAGCGAAGAAGAGGAAAAGGGAAAGAAAATGTAGAAGTGTAGAGGAGGGAAAAAGATACAAGCGTAGAAGAGGAAAAGGGAAAGAAAATGTAGAAGTGTAGAGGAGGGAAAAAGATACAAGCGAAGAAGAAGAAAAAGGAAAGAAAATGTAGAAGTGTAGAGGAGGGAAAAACATACAATCGTAGAAGAGGAAAAGGGAAAGAAAATGTAGAAGTGTAGAGGAGGGAAAAAGATACAAGCGAAGAAGAAGAAAAGGGAAAGAAAATGTAGAAGTGTAGAGGAGGGAAAAAGATACAAGCGAAGAAGAAGAAAAGGGAAAGAAAATGTAGAAGTGTAGAGGAGGGAAAAAGATACAAGCGAAGAAGAAGAAAAAGGAAAGAAAATGTAGAAGTGTAAAGGAGGGAAAAAGATACAAGCGTAGAAGAGGAAAAGGGAAAGAAAATGTAGAAGTGTAGAGGAGGGAAAAAGATACAAGCGAAGAAGAGGAAAAGGGAAAGAAAATGTAAAAGTGTAGAGGAGGGAAAAAGATACAAGCGTAGAAGAGGAAAAGGGAAAGAAAATGTAGAAGTGTAGAGGAGGGAAAAAGATACAAGCGAAGAAGAAGAAAAAGGAAAGAAAATGTAGAAGTGTAGAGGAGGGAAAAAGATACAAGCGAAGAAGAAGAAAAAGGAAAGAAAATGTAGAAGTGTAGAGGAGGGAAAAAGATACAAGCGTAGAAGAGGAAAAGGGAAAGAAAATGTAGAAGTGTAGAGGAGGGGAAAAGATACAAGCGAAGAAGAAGAAAAAGGAAAGAAAATGTAGAAGTGTAGAGGAGGGAAAAACATACAATCGTAGAAGAGGAAAAGGGAAAGAAAATGTAGAAGTGTAGAGGAGGGAAAAAGATACAAGCGAAGAAGAAGAAAAGGGAAAGAAAATGTAGAAGTGTAGAGGAGGGAAAAAGATACAAGCGAAGAAGAAGAAAAGGGAAAGAAAATGTAGAAGTGTAGAGGAGGGAAAAAGATACAAGCGTAGAAGAGGAAAAGGGAAAGAAAATATAGAAGTGTAGAGGAGGGAAAAAGATACAAGCGAAGAAGAAGGAAAAGGAAAAGGAAAATTAAAAGAAAAGTGTAAGAAGTGTAGAGGAGGGAAAAAGATACAAGCGTAGAAGAAGAAAAAAGAAAGAAAATGTAGAAGCGTAGAGCAGGGAAAAAGATACAAGCGAAGAAGAGGAAAAGGGAAAGAAAATGTAGAAGTGTAGAGGAGGGAAAAAGATACAAGCGTAGAGAAAGAAAAAAGATAGAAAAGTTAGAAGGAAAATGAGAAGGAAAAAAAAGTAATGAAAAACTAGACGCACACAGGAGGAAAAACGAAAGAAATTGAATGGAAGAAAAATATAAAGGAAAGCAGAAGAAAAAACACGAAATAAAATAAGAGTAAAAATAAAATATAATGAAAATAGACAAAACCACAAAAATTTTTGGGAAACGGGGAAAAATAAAAAAAAAATACAGAATTCCTGATTGTAGAAAAGAGTAGTAATAGGAAAACAGCAACAAAAAGAAGGAGAAACATTGTAACAGAAAATAGAACCTATAAAAAAAAATGCGTGTGCAGAGACGGACAGAAGAAATTTGGTAATTTAATGTTCTTCGCAAGCAGGAGTTCACCCATTTCTTTCCAGACAGCAGATAAGAGATTCAGCAAACGTCGTCACATGACTTTAGATGACACTGCGTTTAAATGATGATCCACCTGATAAGTCAAGTCAAAATATTGATGTACAGACGAGAAGCTGCTTTTTGTGAAATGTTTTTAGCCGTATAAATTTTAAGAATTGAATTTCATGAAAACACTTCATGGCTTCGGAAAAGATTGGAGAAGCAAGCACTGAATGCTTCATCATGGAAAATATTTACGTGTTTATTTCGCACATGTATTCATGATATTGAGCTTAACAAAATAGCAAAGAGATTTGACAAAGTGATTATTACGGAGCATAAGAATTGTTTATTCTGTGTTACTAGCAGTATAACCCGGCGTTGCTCGGGTGTAATGAAAGCTTTAAAACTAATCCATGGTCCTGGAGCTCAGACTCTTTGGACGTTGGCAGGAAAGACTAAAAAGCAATAGTTGTTTCCAGTTAAAGCGAAACAGTAGACTGAAAGAAAAATGAATGGATGTAAGTCAAATTTTGATTTCCTGATATCGATATCAAATAAGTTTTTTTCGTCGTAAACTGAATTTTGAAGGCTAAATAAGTCATCTGAGTAAATGGTATGATGGGTAAGACTAAGAACTACAATTATACCTACTTAGAGCCAGACCCGTAGCAAAAACTAAAATAAAAGGGCTGAAAAAAATGCAAACATGCAGGCAGATAAACAGACACACACACAAGCATCTTGCCTTTTATGTATATATATTATCGATTTTCTGCACTATTGTAAGAACTGCAACCTTGAAACTTCTGAATATCGGTTCTTATGTCTTTGTCTATGAGTGTGTCTTCTTATGTCTTTGTCTAAATTTGATTAAAATCGGACCACTCCTTCTATAACCCGATTTTTTCGATTATCGATTTTCGATATTTATCGTGGGTAACTTGACGCAAATCCTAACTAAGAACACTCACAGACGCTTATAGTATAACTGTGTAAATTTTCAAGAAAATCGGTTCAGCCGTTTCGGAGTCTATAGGTAACGGACACACACACACACACACACACACACACACACACACACACACACACACACACACAGACAAAGTTCCATTTATAAATAAGTTTAGATAATAATAATTAAAATGACTTAAATTATTTCAAACTGGAGGCACGGTTTAAAGAATTGAAAAAAATATTATATCTCCGGAGCACATGTTCTGGTGTCCAAGTTTTGTGCTCTCTTCCCCATGCTAGTCTCTTAATCTTATTGGCTGCCCGATCCAAAAAGCTTCCTGGCGGCCTTGTAAAATTGTAATAATTGTAACCATTCTATTTTCATTTAGAATTATCCACTTGGCAATAAATACTAAAAATAGTATAAAATACATCTCTTTTTTTTTAAAAACTGGGGTGGCCTAATAATTCTGACCGGTATATATATAGCGGATGTCTAACTGTACTGATAAGCTGTGATACAGCGAAACAGGACTGTTTGCGGATGACTATATATATATATATATATATATATATATATATATATATATATAAAATTAAAATTAATACATATTTTATATTCTTTTATTTTACTTTATTATATTTACTTAATTATTTTTTACTTATTTTAATTAAAAAACAAACTATGCTCAAAAAAAGTAAATTCCGGAGAACTCGGAATTATAAGACTGTTGGCTCTTTTCGCCTATATATATATATTTATATATATATATATATATATATATATATATTCTGGCTAGAAGCAATCGAATAACAAACCACACTGATCAGCTGTGATACAGCGGAACAAAATTATCTGCGGATGACATATATATATATATATATATATATATATATATATATATTCGGCTAGAAGCAATCGAATAACTAACTATATATATATATCATCCGCAGATAATTTTGTTCCGCTGTATCACAGCTGATCAGTGTGGTTAGTTATTCGATTGCTTCTAGCCAGAATATATATATATATATATATAGGCGAAAAGAGCCAACAGTCTTACAATTCCGAGTTCTCCGGAATTTACTTTTTTTATAAAAGTACTTAATATATACATATCGGCACTAAATATGCTGGAGAAATGAACGGTTCCTTGTATGTATATGCATGCGGCAAACTAATTCCCACTGCAGACGCCTGCTCATGCACACTTTTGTTTTTTCAGCACCCACACAGTCCATTGGTGTTTTATAGTGCAACTATATTGAGCTGGTGAGAGCGCGTTATTCGGCATGAAAAGCAGTTTTAACGAGGCCAGGACGCCCAAACCCTACATCACGATTACTTCTTACTTCCAGTTAGCAAGAGAGCCGTCTCCCTGATTTCACTTTGCTATGGTGAAACACACCTATTCCTCAGATAATGAACTTTCCCTCTTATATTAGTAAGAGTTAACAGGAAGTTCTTGGAAATTCTAGAGAGTTCTTTAGAGTTCTATTGAATTTCAGTAGAACTATTAGTTCCATTTTGGACATCGTTGGGCTAAGTCTGTTGATAGTAGTCGGCAGTTAGCCGAATACTAAGGAGTCATCTTACAGTGGAAGATTACCAAGTTATGGTGAAACACACCTATTCCTCAGATAATGGACTTTCCCTCTTATATTAGTAAGAGTTAACAGGAAGTTCTTGGAAATTCTAGAGAGTTCTTTAGAGTTCTATTGAATTTCAGTAGAACTATTAGTTCCATTTTGGACATCGTTGGGCTAAGTCTCTTGATAGTAGTCGGCAGTTAGCCGAATACTAAGGAGTCATCTTACAGTGGAAGATTACCAAGTTATGGTGAAACACACCTATTCCTCAGATAATGGACTTTCCCTCTTATATTAGTAAGAGTTAACAGGAAGTTCTTGGAAATTCTAGAGAGTTCTATTGAATTTCAGTAGAACTATTAGTTCCATTTTGGACATCGTTGGGCTAAGTCTGTTGATATTAGTCGGCAGTTAGCCGAATACTAAGGAGTCATCTTACAGTGGAAGATTACCAAGTTATGGTGAAACACACCTATTTCTCAGATAATGGACTTTCCCTCTTATATTAGTAAGAGTTAACAGGAAGTTCTTGGAAGTTCTAGAGAGTTCTTTAGAGTTCTATTGAATTTCAGTCTAACTATTAGTTCCATTTTGGACATCGTTGGGCTAAGTCTGTTGATAGTAGTCGGCAGTTAGCCGAATACTAAGGAGTTATCTTACAGTGGAAGATTATCAAGTTATGGTGAAACACACCTATTCCTCAGATAATGGACTTTCCCTCTTATATTAGTAAGAGTTAACAAGAAGTTCTTGGAAGTTCTAGAGAGTTCTTTAGAGTTCTATTGAATTTCAGTAGAACTATTAGTTCCATTTTGGACATCGTTGGGCTAAGTATGTTGATATTAGTCGGCAGCTAGCCGAATAGTAAGGAGTCAGCTAACATTTTGGGTACGTTAAGTCGATTAACAACCGACATTGAACGATTATAATTTTCAGTGCGAAAACAACTCCTCAACACACTTATAAGGATTGGGTCAACACGTGGTATGGTTTTCAGGCACTTTCTTCTTCAGACCAATAACATCAAGAAGGCACCTTCCTGACAAATCAACTATGGTGAGATTCGAACCCGAGCTTCATGGTAAGAAAGCAAATGAGCTAACTCGGTTACTCACCTGCACCTATGCAGCACCAGTAAATACCTCCACTTTTACACGATATAGATCAAGCCGAACATGAATCAATGCTGTCATATATGATCAGTAACTGTTCAGTCCTCACTCTCAAGTCTCGATAGATTCCAAAAAAGTATCTCCATATCCTTGTGGGTCACAAATTATTTTTCACGCTACAACGCTTTTCCAACAGATGAAACATGACAAACCAATCACTGCTCTGTCGCTATTTCCATTCAAAGTTCCCAAACGAACTACATTCCTTAGTTCTACCAGTTTTAACGTTTACCGCTAAGACTCACCTTGCTACGCACATTGTAGTGAACTACCATTCCGCTCGATCAGCGTCTTATCGCTAACAACTGCTCAGCGGAACTGACTCACGAGAGGTTTTTTTTCCCGATTAGTACAATCTTGGCCTGTTCAAGTAAAGTATTAACCTTATCTTTCCCACATATCCGCGTAAACTGTTTCTTACTCTCTATCTACCACTAGTGGCTCTTGTACAAGATGAACATCACTGCAAAAGAAATTCGTTAAAACAACGATAATGGATCTTATGTAATATAGGCGGTCAATTCAACTAGAACAATTAAAAATAATTACAATATATCTAACTATAAATTAGAGACATGTCATAATATATCATTCCAGCCTATTTACAAAAATGGATCTTATGTAATATAGGCGGTCAATTCAACTAGAACAATTAAAAATAATTACAATATATCTAACTATAAATTAGAGACATATCATAATATATCATTCCAGCCTATTTACAAAAATGGATCTTATGTAATATAGGCGGTCAATTCAACTAGAAAAACTGGAAATAAACACGATGTATCTATATATAACTTAGAGACCTGTCATTATAGATCATTCCAGACTATTTGTAATAATGGATCTTATGCAATATAGGCGGTTAATTCAACTAGAAAAACTGGAAATAAACACAATGTATCTATATATAAATTAGAGACCTGTCATTATAGATCATTCCAGCCTACATACAATAATGGATCAGATGCAACATAGGTGACTAATCTAACAAGAAAAACTGAAAATAAACACAATGTATCTAAAAACAAATTAGAGACCTGTCATAATATATCATTTCAGCTTATTTACAATAATGGATCTTAAGCAATATAGGTGGACAATTCAACTAGAAAAAGTGGAATTAAACACAATATATCTATATATAAATTAGAGACCTGTCATTATAGATCATTCCAGCCTATTTACAATAATGGATCAGATGCAATAAATACAATGTACCTAAATAATAAAGACCTGTCATTATAGATAATTCTAGCCTATTTAAAATCATTGATCATATGCAATATCGGTTGACAATTCAACTAGCAAAGCAAAAATAAACACAACGCATCTATATATATATATATATATATATATATATATATATATATATTTAAATCATATCACACCGAGCAAGGCGGTGACGCCACTGATGTGCAGGGGGCTACGTAATAGTGAAAAGATTGGAAAAAAGAAAGCCGGAAACCACATCCTAAACAGGGAACAAGGGATGAGCCTCCACACCTGTTCAATAGACGTGGGTGGAGTGTGAACCGGGCGATAGATAGATCTATCTACTTCAATTGGAAAAAAAAACAAAGTGAGAAGATTGGAAAAGAGAAAGCCGGAAACCACATCCTAAACAGGGAACAAGGGAAGAGCCTCTTAACCTGTTCAATAGACGTGGGTAGAGTGTGAACTGGGCGATAGATAGATCTATCTACTCCAATTGGAAAAAAAAACAAAGTGAGAAGATTGGAAAAGAGAAAGCCGGAAACCACATCCTAAACAGGGAACAAGGGAAGAGCCTCTTAACCTGTTCAATAGACGTGGGTGGAGTGTGAACCGGGCGATAGATAGATCTATCTACTCCAATTGAAAAAAAAACAAAGTGAAAAGATTGGAAAAGAGAAAGCCGGAAACCACATCCTAAACAGGGAACAAGGGAAGAGCCTCTTAACCTGTTCAATAGACGTGGGTGGAGTGTGAACCGGGCGATAGATAGATCTATCTACTCCAATTGAGAAAAAAAAATTGGACGCATGTAATAGTCAATTTCATCTTAAATAATTCAATGTTTTGCAGCAATTTTTATCGTAAAAAAGATATTTTTTATAAAAAAAGTTTAATAATTTAACACATTCAACATAATAAAAATAGTGAATTGCATATAGTATTTTTATGTTGAGACTTACACAAAACAGAATCACTTATTCTGTCGAAAATAAATACCCAGAAATAAATACCCAGAAATAAATACCCAGAAATAAATACCCAGAAATAAAGACAAATATTGCAAAAATTGTTCATTCTTTACTATTCCGTTGTTCTTAGATTAATTTGTAACGTATTTAAACATAAGTAGAAAAATGTTGATAAGAAGGGAAGAGACACAGTGCACTGCTTGGGGGGTCCCAATTAAGCTCCATGTGGTCGAGAGTTGTAGGCGCTGTCTGTGCGCAAGCATATCATACATCTCATATAAACTGGGAACAAAATTAATTTTCCCGCAGAATACAAAACAATATTGTGATGTATGGATGCTTAAAATGGAAGTTTGCCACACACCCACACACACACACACACACACACACATACACAAACACACACACAAATGTTTGCAAAATTTTACAATTTTTACATCATTGGTGTTTTTAGTAGGACTTGGGCGAATGAATATGTGGCACTGTGGTAGATGTTTGATCGAATAAAGAAAGATGGGTTCTTATGGTGATTGAAGAAATTGTTAGAATGAACAGGTCGCAAGTCGGATTAGTTATGTGTAGGATAATTATTGCTGATTATCCTTTTCTTACTTACTTTTCTGTGGTGTGCCATATTCAGTCAGTTAGTTAAGTGCCATACGTGATACACGCTTGGGCGATCATGTCTCAAAAGAGACATGACTGACCGGGCAGAAGATTATCCCGCAGTAGGTTGCCATTGCTTTCTGCGGTAGACTGGTTGCCGACCAACGCTACAGAACCCAATCTGTCCTGCTATTTAACCCATAACTGGAAGGAAGAGACGGATTAATACCTTTCCCAAGGGTATTTGCGCGTAAGTGAATACAATGGATTCAACTGGAATTCGAACTCGGCTCCCCGGCTTCTCGTTCCGAGCCGATATCCACTGAACCACAACGCGCATCCTTATTACCTTGCATAAATGTTTAAAATAAACACTAGATGCGTTTCGTTCATTTTAAATTGATGGTTACTCTTGCGGGGTCTACTCTTTGTCTAGAGTATACATATACTCCTGCCATACACAGACACCTACATATATGAGGAAACTGATTTTTCTTCATTCACGCGCTTATAATTCAACGAAGATAACGCAAACGATGCGCTAATAAAATGAATCGAAATACATTGAGCCGCAGTATCCTCTCTATCTATGTTTGCTACAAGAATGAATACAATTTTGAGGCCGGGTTTATATCAGCAGTAAGTATTCGGGAAAACGTTCGAACAATAACCTAATCAGAATTCAGCTAACGAGATCCTGCTAATAACTCTAGTTAGTTAATAGTACACTTGGCTAGGTACAAACAAGCTTTTATGTTCATCACACCATTCTTCTTCTTCTTCTTCTTCTTCTTCTTCTTCTTCTTCTTCGTGCCCTGTCCCTTCAGGACGTAGGCAATCATAGCTTTCTACGTTTCCATATTCCTGGTAGCTCTGAGCACGCCTTCTTCTGTTACACGACGCAATCCATGTTCCGTCATCCACCTGATTAGGTCCTTCAAATATGTTATCCGTTGCTTTCCCCTGTCTCTTTTTCCCTCCATATGGCCTGTTAGTATCAAATTCTCCAGGCCCTCCTTCCTCATTGCGTATCTCAGAAACTTCAGCTGTCTCTTCCTGATGCTCAATATTAATTCCCTTTTTGTTTCCATCATTTCCAAGACCTCATCATTGCTCACATGCTCGATCCATGATATTCACAGCATCCTTCTGTAGAACCACATTTCAGTTGCTTCAAGTTTTTCCTCATCTTTGATGGTATTGTCTAGCATTCACTGCCATATTGAAGGACGGACAGCACGTAGCATTCCAGTACTCTCTTCCTAGGTTCTAGCAAAATTGTCCTGTTTCTTAATACCTTACTCAACTTCTGGAATGCTTCCTTCGCCATGCCAATTAGCCTGCGGATCTCTGTGTCGCACTTTCTGTCTTCTGTTATAACGCTTCCCAGATATTTAAATTTTTGTACATACTTGATTCTGGTATTCCCGACCTTAACGCATACCTTATGTAGAAACTTATATCTATTGATATTTACACAGGTAAATTTGGTCAGCTCATCATCAGTCTCATGACTAGGTGTGGTCGTAGTCACTGAACAGTTCCTTACATATATCTGGGTTGAAAGCTGGATGTGTCACGTGTATTTGGCGAATGGACGATGCCCTTCAACTTGGAAATTTGCCTTGGTCACGAACATGTAGAGGTTGATTCCATCGGATGTTGGGCAGCCCTTCGCTCTAACCATTGACCTCAGCTTAGGTTGCTTTTCCTCTTGTAATGCCGTTTCATACCTGCACTGGCAGCATACATTCTGGGAAAAGTTCTGTCCCATTGCGCTAGATGGCCGTTGACGCTGCATCAAGTTCCATGCGCCCATGACATGTCGTTTTTTTTTAATTCTGTTGGAATTCTTACAACCCTCTTCATCATATCTGTTTAGTGGGAAAGCGGTTTAATTATCAGGTACACTACCATGTGACAGGTAATATTAGGTTACCTGGTACCAGTAGCACTCTTAGTTACCTGACATACATAGGATTACCTGTAGCGACAGAAATATCATTATGGACACTTAATAATAACAACAAGAAATCTAAACTTTAAACAAAACGTTTACGGCACCTTGCACATTTTTCTTATATATATATATATATATATATATATATATATATGTGTGTGTGTGTGTGTGTGTGTGTGTGTGTGTGTGTGTGTGTTACGGAAAATCCCAAAGATTAACGAAATGTTTTAAACAACCGATATATTATTTTATTTGTTTGAACATTATTTCCATATTTTATACGCAGGTACGAGTATCGATTTAAAGTAATGTTCAAACAAATGAACCATATATATATATATATATATATATATATATATATATATATACTACCAGTCATGATTATTAGGCCACCCCAGTTATTTTTAAATAAGTATTTTATACTATTGTTAGTATTTATTGCGAAGTGGATAATTCTAAATGAAAATAGAATGGTTCTTTTGTTAATACTGCACAATAACAAGTGCATCGAATGAACTGTTCTGGTCCCCATGCTAGTCACTTCTTCTTATTGGTTGGCCGAAGCAAAGTCTTCATGGCTCCCTTGTAAATTTTGCAAGGTAATAATAACAAAAGAACCATTATACTTCCATTCAGAATTATCCACTTGGCAATAAATACTAAAAATAGTCTCAAATACATCATTCTTTAAAATTTGGGGTGGCCTTTTGGAGGAATGGAAGACTTTGAAAAACAGTAGCTACTCTGGCATCTACGCATCGTTCATTCAGCAATGAATTAGAACACTCTCAGCTATTGGGCGTGTATAATGATAATGTTCACGCTAAAAAGTCTGCCTCCTTCTACCGAACGCCCGTAGCTCGGAGGTAAAATCGCCGACTGACGCTAATTCGGTCGGGTTTCAATCCTGCGTAAAAAACAATCGGCTGTCTAACCGTACTGATGAGTTGTGATACAGCGAAACAGATCTGTCTGCGGATGACTATATATATATATATATATAAGTTTGCTTGTAGAACAAAATGCTAATACACCCTTAAGGAGGAGGGGGAACATGGTGAGAAATGACAAACTATAAAATGAAATAATTTTAATGATATCGCTTAAAACCAGATATAGGGAATATTTAAAAGAGCAAAAGATCCGCTTAAAAAAGTTAAAATGTATACCAAACTCTTGCTAAGAATAGCGAGGCTCAAGTTGCTGCTCTAGATATCTAGCAAGGATTTGACAGGTTTTTGGTATGCTGGCCTTCTGTTCAATTCTGGACGATTGTTTGATTTAAGCAAACCGTTACTGTCGAATCGTAAAATGTAGATCGTTTTGAACGGCAACTTTCCAAATACTTTCACAAATTCACTCAAGGCGCTATCCTACGTTCTACGATGTTTCCGGTCTTCGTCAATGATCTTCCTGGTGTCATTAGTCCCCAAGTACTCATCTGTGCAGGTGTCATTAGTTCCCAAGTACTCATCTATGCAGGTGTCACTAGTTCCCAAGTACTCATCTATGCAGGTGTCACTAGTTCCCAAGTACTCATCTATGCAGGTGTCACTAGTTCCCAAGTACTCATCTATGCAGGTGTCACGAGTTCCCAAGTACTCATCTATGCAGGTGTCACTAGTTCCCAAGTACTCATCTATGCAGGTGTCACTAGTTCCCAAGTACTCATCTATGCAGGTGTCACTAGTTCCCAAGTACTCATCTATGCAGGTGTCACTAGTTCCCAAGTACTCATCTGTGCAGGTGTCACTAGTTCCCAAGTACTCATCTATGCAGGTGTCACTAGTTCCCAAGTACTCATCTATGCAGGTGTCACTAGTTCCCAAGTACTCATCTATGCAGGTGTCACTAGTTCCCAAGTACTCATCTATGCAGGTGTCACGAGTTCCCAAGTACTCATCTATGCAGGTGTCACTAGTTCCCAAGTACTCATCTATGCAGGTGTCACTAGTTCCCAAGTACTCATCTATGCAGGTGTCACTAGTTCCCAAGTACTCATCTATGCAGGTGTCACTAGTTCCCAAGTACTCATCTATGCAGGTGCCACTAGTTCCCAAGTACTCATCTGTGCAGGTGCCACTAGTTCCCAAGTACTCATCTATGCAGGTGTCACTAGTTCCCAAGTACTCATCTATGCAGGTGTCACTAGTTCGCAAGTACTCATCTATGCAGGTGTTACTAGTTCCCAAGTACTCATCTATGCAGGTGTCACTACCATTTACCCTTGTCTCAATAGAAAATCTGCCAAGGCTGACTCAGTAAACATGGCTACTGCTTTTGAAACGGACAACCAGTCAGTGATTAAATGGGTGAGGAAATGGTTTGTAAATTTTAATCAAATTAAAATCAAAACTACTCTCCTTTAACGACCACAGAAAAATTTCCTAGTAGCCATCAACATGGCTGATACAAGTCACCTGGAGAGCAACACACAGAGCCTCCTTGGCCTCACTTTTTTAATCGATCTGAAGTAGAAAGACTATATCGAATCTATACGTGCATCTAATTTTAGGAAATTTTGATCTCTGAGTCGAACCTGAAAGATTTTTCTTGTTATATTCTATCTTGTACATTTATAAATCTACCATTCGTCTATGCATCGAATACTTTTGCCATATCTGGTCGAGTGCTTCTGCTATTCATCTCAAGGTTCTCGATAAATTTGAAAGAAAACTCTGCAATGTAAACGGTCCTGACTTGGCATCTCGACTTCAGTCACCTGTATGCACAACGCTCGGAACGAGAAATCGGGGAAACGAGTTCGAATTCTACTTGAATTCCTTGCATTCACTTACGCAAAAATACCCTTAGAAAAGGTATCAATCCGTCTCTTCCCTCCAGTTATAAGTTACATAACAGGACAGATTGGGTTTTATAGCCTTGGTTGGCAACCAGTCTACCGAAGAAAGTAATGGCAACCGATTGCTGGATAATGTTCTAACCAGTCAGTCATGTCTCGAAAGAGACATGATCACCCAAGCGTGTATCACGTATGACACTTAACTGTATTACGTTGGCATCTAGGTCCCACCTAAATTCTACTTCTATTAAAACATTTTCATTCGGTAAATTTTGGTTTTAGGTTCCGAAGGCTTTCATCCCTTCCAATTTTTCAAAATATCCTTATATGCTGAACTCCAATCAACAATTAGATATTGAAGAAACCTACCTTTTTTTATATTAACGACCAGAAAAAAAAATCAAACTTCTCGCTCTTTTTGTCACCGACTACCAGCTCAGAGATAAGACATTCGCTGCTGAATCACTTTAGGCGTAGGAAGCTAATTTCGGCCTATTAATTACTATTAATTAATTTACCTTTCATTATTCGCATTTCCTGCATGCGGATCTCCCTTCCGTTTACTTGATTTTCTTTTACTTACAATTTTCAAAAATTCAAATGCAACGTCAAAATCTTCTATCTTCTTGAATTCCGTTTATCATTTATTCTTTCTTCAATACATAATTGCAACCAGACTTTTTTTCTTACTGCAGCCCCTACGCACTAGTTGGGCCCAACCAGGCTCGGGGGCAAAATAATTTAAAATGTAACTTAATGTAGCACGTAATCTTGGTCTGATCAGTATATAAAATTTTATTCCAGATTTATTGTCGCTTATTTCCGTACTTCTTTTCAAATTTCAATCTGGCTTTTCGATTCTTACTGCTTATGAGTGTTTTTATTTTGTGGTATGGTCTCTGTATTTCTACTCTGGGAGTCTTTTTCACACAGTGAATTGTGAGATTTTCACCCTTGCACTGTGGTGGTTGTTGGCGATATTTTCGAGTATTTCTCTGAGATTTCCTAACATCTCTCACAATGTATTTCTCATCAACTGCTGTTGTTTACTTTGTTCGATGTTGACTGTTACTCAGTACATCAGCATCTATTTTTCTTTTTCAGAACATTCCAAATTATTGTGTTGGCTATGTCTAGTATTTGTATAATGGCTCTGACCGATTGTCCTTCTTTTTTCAGCTTCAAAATGACTTTGTTTTCTCTCATAGACAGACCTCATAGACTGGTTGCCAGCCAAAGCTATAGAACCCAATCTGTCCTGTTATTTGACTCATAGCTAGAGGGAGAAGTGATGTATTATATTATTACGTAGCAATTAGTGGGGAATCAGTTTATTACTTCATAAGAATAGAAAACCGATCCCCCATTTTATAACCATTAAAAGCCTTAATCATGATTCCAACTATTATATTCAGTCAGTCAGTTAAGTGCCATACGTGATACATGCTTGGGCGATCATGCCCCGAAGGAGACATGACTGACTGGGCAGAAGGTTATCTCATAGTAGGGTGCCTTTATTTTTCTACGGTAGACTGGTTGCCAGCTAAGGCTATAGAACCCAATCTGTTCTTTTATTAAAGCCATAACTGGAGGGAAGTGACGGATTAATACCTTTCCTAAGGGTTTTTTGCGCGTAAGCGAATGCAACGAATTCAACTGGAATTCGAATTCGACTACCCGATTTCTCGTTCCGAGCCTATATCCAGTGCACCACAACGCACATGTTTAAACAATATAAATGTTTAAACAATAAATCTAAAAAAAAAAAAAAAAAAAAAAAAGAGAACTACTTGTCAGTTACGTGTTTCAAAAGTTTTGCTTACTTAAAAAAATGGGTTGGTTAAAAAAAATGGTGGTCTGTTTTAAGTTGTTTAACACATCTAAATGTAAATACCAAAACGAAATCTGAAATTCTGAACACTTGTCTCATATTTATTTTTTGATCTTCAAACCCAATGTCTTCATTAGACAACAAAAACAAAGTAATTGACTCTACCGTTCCAATGATTTTGGAAGGGACTGTATATATACACTGATTATTGACGACAATTTAAGTCTAACAATATATTTACAATCGTTAATAAAATAAATAATTTTCTTTATTAATTCAAATATATATTTTAGGTACACGCACACACATATAATGAAGGTAATATTTAACGGACATGCCTCCTAATGCTACCATACGAACACGTGTTCCTCAAGGCTCTATTCTAGGTCCTACGCTTTTCATTATCTATATTAACGATCTTCCAGATGTAATAAAATCCCAAGTAGGCATATACGCTGACGACACTACGGTTTACTGTCGCATCGCTCAAAAATCTGCCGAGGCTGACAAGGCACACCTCGCTGCCGAGCTTGAAAATGGCCTCCAATCCGTGGTAGACTGAGGTAAGAAATGGATCGTGAATTTTAATGCTTCCAAAACGAAGCTGCTATCTATTAACCTTCACAGACAATCGCTCCTACCTTCTATTAGCATGGATCAGGTTAGTCTCTCTAAAAGCAAAACACTGCGCCTCCTCGCGTTAACTCTAACAACAGACCTCAAGTGGAATGACTATATAGAATCCATAACTAAATCGGCTGCTAAGAAAATCGGTTCTCTGTGTAGAGCCAGGAAGTTTTTCCCGTCTGAAATAATCCTGCACATATATAAATCACCCATCCGCTCTTGCACTGAATACTGCTGCAATATCTGGTCGGATGCCTCTGCTATCTACCTAGGGGCTCTTAACAAAGTCCAACGGAGAATCTGTAATGTGATCGATCCCGACTTGGCAGCTCAAATACAGCCACTTTCTCACTGGCGCAATGTGGCTTCCTTTGTCTCTTTTACAAGTATTTTCACGGTTCTGCTCCGATGAACCTAGCTCACTGGTGCTTCCTATATATGAATTTACTCGAGCCGCAAGATTAGCAATTAGGTCCCACCCTTTTACTGTGAAACCAATAAATTGTAAACGCAAATTCTACTCAACCAGCTTCTTTTCTTGCACTTCCCGCCTGTGAAATTCCCCTCCGTTTTCTTGCTTCCCTAACATCTACAATCTCCAAGAATTTAAATGCAAAGTCAATAGCCATCTGTTATCCCACTAACCTGCATCCTCTCTCTCATGCTCCTTTCTCCCTCGACTCCACTCTCATCAGTATTCTCTCACCCATTTCATCATCCTTCTCTCACCCACTTCCTGACACCGCCTATAACCTGCCAGTCTTTTTCATAACTTTCCTCCTATGTAACCCCCTGCGCACCAATAGCAGTAAACTGCCTTGCTTGGAAAGATATATATATATATATATATATATATATAAATTATATTTTAGAACATGTACAAATTTTGTATAGATATCCACTACAAATTTTTATAATGTCCCATCAGGTGGTGTAGAAAAAATGGAAGGCCTCTTTTCTTATATTTGGCAAGTTGTGTGTCGGGTGTTTGTGGGGGTTAGCAATAAGGTATAATTCTTGTAAATTGTCCGTTAGAATTTTAAAGAGAGTTGGGTGTGTAGGGATTATAGTTGATTAATGAAATTGTCAGGAATTTTGTAGAGAGATTTAGCATTAGAAATTATGCTTTTATGTTCGTCTTGCTAGCCTTTATTCTTTGGTTTTATTAAACGGGGAGAGTAAAGAGATGTAAGGGTGGGAAGAGATGTGATTGGACCCATCCTTAATGTTTATTTGCACAACTATAGAATATTTTTGTATTTAAGCACAGTTTTTATAATTAATCTAATTCTGTACATTTAACATTTATTTTGAATTTAGGAAATCACTTTTTTTTCTATAAAGCTTTAAATTAGATTATAGTTTTGGTGTGTAATATGTAAAATTTGATGTACTAAAATTTGTTAGTACTATAAAGGTTTATCGTCTCTAGGAGATCCTAATTTTGGCTTTTTCAGTATTTTAGCATGATTATAAGGTTATTTCTTTAATGTGTTTGCAGTTTACCGTGGTTTCATGCTTCTGGTTTAAAAGTTTGTCGCTGTTCATATATTTAATGATTTCAGTTTTTTTCTTGAAGACAAAGGAAACATGGTTCCTTTATTGATTTAGCTGTTCTTGCTTGTTTGATGATTTTCCATTTAACTTTAGGTGTTTTATTTTCGTTTTTTAACTTCCAAAAGTGTTTGGAAAGAGATGTCATGTTTTGTTTTTCTTTGTTATTGAAGGATGAGAGGTGATTGTAAAAGCGTCTTTTAAATACGTTCATGGTGTTTCCGATATACATTTTTTCATCTTTGGGATTCCCCATGGATGAAGTCGAACACATATATGTTAGAGAATTCGTTAAACATTTAATAGGAATGGGACAGTGGTTTGGTTTTCTACAGTTACCAAGTTTGTTCTTATGGGGCAGTCTGGTATTAGTGTTGGAGTTATTTTTGTTGTGTGCTTTTAATATTTTACTGTTATGTACTTTAATTATTTTTTAGTATTAGTTAAAGAAATTTATGTCCCAGTTTTAAGTTAACTAACTGATTAAAAGGAGGGTTATACCATATGATTTTCCTTTTTCTATTTTTTTCTATTTGAGCTCTTGAATTTTTCCACTAAGTTAATATTGTATGATTGATATTCACTGTCTTTAAGAATTTTATCCTAAATTATTTTGTGTTTATCGAATATTTCTTTATTTGAGGGGTGTGTGTCAATGCTTGATAATAGATAGTAGGTGGATACAATTGTGGTTTATATAAATTGGGTTAGAATTATTTTTCATGTAAGGTTGGAAAGTGTTCGATACTAAGTCCAATGTTATGTCTAGGAAATCAACTTGATTTGATATTCGCGTTAATTACTACGTTAAGACCAAAAGATGTAAAGACTTTATAAATTAAGTTTCTAGTTTTATCGACCTTACACTTTACACCTTCTTACTCTCCCCTTTTTTAAACCCAATGAATAAAGGCTAGTCAGGCGACCATAAAAGCATATACACAATTTTCTTATGTTAAATCTGTCTACAAAATTCTGGATACTTTCATTATTCAACTATATCTCATACCCACCCCACTTACTTCAAATTTCTTACGGATAATTTACAAGACTTATTCCCTGATCACTACCCTCCCCCAACATCCGACACACAACTTGCCAAATATAAGAAAAGAGGTCTTCCATTCATTTCCACACAACCTGATGAGACATTGTAGTTTCAATGTCGAAACTAAATGTACAGTTTGTGGTGGATATCTATAAAAAAAATTGTACATGTTCTAAAATATAATAAATTAGTCATCCACATAAAAGCCTGTTCCGCTGCATCACAGCTCATCAGTGTGGCTAAGACGCATCCACTTGCTTCTGTCCGAGATCGAATCTCGACCGATTTGGTATCAGTCGAAGTCGCTACTCCCTAAGCCATCAACGCATGAGATATACATATATTTACTGTGCGTTAATATTTATTCTTTGATAATGGCTTATGTGAGCCGAAAGCTTAGACCTGATATAAAAATCAACAATTACTGTGATTTTTTGTTGTCTTTCAACGATATCACCATCAAGTATATCAGACGGTACGAACGGATCCTACACAAAATTAGGAGACAAAACTTGTTTATATGATTTCAATGAAACCGGCATTAATGAAAAAATGCTGCCAAAATACACACAATATATATATACATATATATATATATATATTATAAATTATATTTTAGAACATGTGCAAAAGTTTTAAAAAATTGTACACGTTCTAAAATATAATTTATAATAAATATTCCCAGCCCTATATTATACATTGAGCACTGTTTTAAATTAATGCTTTGGACGTTGTAAAATTTTCCTCTTCCTTACTCGGATATATATATATATATATATATATATATATATATATATATATATATATATATATATATATATTCTACGTAAGCTTCTCAAAATCATGATCTTTACAATTAATTGAACGACGTTATGAATTTATAAGTTATAAATTGCATTTATAATAAATATACTATACAAGTTTAATCGCAAATTTTATTAGAAATATTTTTTTAAATTATTTTATGTGGTTCGAATTTATGAAATTTCAACATTATCACATAAGTACATAGAATAGTTTAGTTACTGATATTTAAATTTTAAGTTTTATACATAAATGTAAATTTAGTGTATCGAGGCAGCAGATACTTTTTTGAACATATATTTTTAATTATAACAGACAGTGAATGTCTAATAAGTCTAATCATGAGCCGGTATTTTGGCTTTAATTTCAGGTTAAAATAAAGACAAAAATTGTCCAGCATATTAACATCTGTAATTTTAGACAGATTTTATTCGATAACATAATAATACTCACACATACACACAGTAAAAATAACCTTCACATATAGGAGGCCATCTACATTAAATCAAAGCAAACCACACTTAATACAATAACAGTTCAATCTGGTCACAACACATTACATTGCATTTAGACATATGGTTCTGTTAACATTTCGGTCTCTCACGTGGTGTGACGTCATAGAACCTCATTACAAATTAACGACCTGTGTCTGATATTCGCTGACTGTTATCGCCGCATAGCAATGCCTTATGTCAACGCAAAATAATATCATCTTTGATGGTGGATTTTTTTTTATGTTAACGCCCTGAAAAATTCTCTGAAGATGGCTCATGTTAGCCGAAAGCTTAGAACCAGCATAATAACAAAATATCCAAATGTTGGACAGTTTTTGTCTTTATTTTCACATGAAATTAAAGCCAAAATACGATGTTTAGAACGTCTCATGATTAAACATAATAGACAGACATTATATGCTATATTTAACAATATATATTTGGAAAAAAATATATATATATGTATGTGTGTGTTTTGTGTGTATGCATGCACAATGATATTAATTCTTAACTCAAAAGAGGATATATCGTATGTAAGTAAAGAAACAAGAACTTTTTAAATACTAAAAGTTATGTCAACATTTTAGAAAGTTAAAAGCTTGAGTAACATAAAAAAGAAAATATTGACTTTACAAATGTCTGATAGAAATCTAAAAAAGAATAATCTAAACTTATATATGAATGGAACTTTGTCTGTATCTGTGTGTCTGTGTGTGTCCGTGTGTGTGTGTGTGCCCGTTACCTATAGACTCCGAAACGGCTCAACCGATTTTCTTAAAAATTTACACAGTTGTACTATAAGCGTCTACGAGTGTTCTTAGTTATGTTTTGTGTCGTGGTACCCCCGACAAATATCGAAAATCGATAATAGAAAAAATCGGGTTATAGAAAGAATGGTCCGATTTTAATCAAAGACATAAGAAACGATATTCAGATTTTTCAAGGTTGCAGTTCTTACAATAGTGCAGAAAATCGATTATATATATATATAATCGATTTTCTGCACTATTGTTAGAACTGCAACCTTCTAACAAATATTTAAATAATACAAACCTATCAGGGAATTTAAAATGTGGGAAGCCTCGCTGTTTAATTTGTAAACATTTAATAACAGACAAAACATTCTCTGTACCCAACACCAAAATAAAACTACACCCACCAAACCTTACTTGTGACAACGAAAACATCATATACTTTCTCTTCTGCCTAATTTTCCCCAACAGTGGATATATCGGTGAATCCGGTAATAGCTTTAGATTTCGCTTCAATAATCACAAACTAAATATACGACAAAAAAATGTATACTCCCCAATTGCAGCCCATTTTAGTCAACCTGATCATACTTTAGAAAATTGCAAATGCTTACTAATAGACTCCAATTTCAGTTCTACATACACACGCAGAAAGAAAGAAAAATACTGGATTTTAAAATTAAATACACACAAGCTAGGGTTAAATAGGGACTTAGGTGTGTTGAATCTTTACAAATATATCAATAGCTAAAATTTTTTTTTCAGATATTCCAAGAAATCTTTATTTAAAACAAACAGACTTTCTCTACGAACGTGCCGCATGTTGTGAACAAACACACCACGTGAGGTAAACACAAAAAAATATTCGGACGCTATCGTGAAATACGTTTCTAATTCAAATTTAAAAATCCTCGTTTCTGATGAAGGACCGAGGGCGGTCTGAAATATAAAATACAATAATAAAAATAAACAAATACTGTCCAAAAAAAGTACATTTTTTAATTCAAAACTTTTTTTTATTACTATTCTTTCCTATATATATATATATATATATATATATATATATATATATATATATATATATAAAAGGCAAGATGTTTGTGTGCGTGTCTGTTTATCTGCCTGTATGTCTGTATTTTAGTTTTGCCTGTATACCCTTTTATTTTAGTTTTGCTTCGGGTTTGGCTCTAAGTAGGTATAATTAAAGTTCTTAGTCTCAGCCAGATGCCATTTACTCAGAGGACTTATTTAGTCTTCAAAATTCAGATTACGACGAAAACTCTTATTTGATATCGATACCAGGAAATCAAAATTTGACTTGCATCCATTCATTTTTCTTTCAGTCTACAGTTTCGCTTTAACTGGAAACAACTATTGATTTTTAGTCTTTCGTGCCAACGTCCAAAAGGTGTGAGCTCCAGGACCATGGATTAGTTTTAAAGCTTTCATTTCACCCGAGCAACGCCGGGCTATACTGCTCGTATGCATTAAATGTGGACTTACCAGTAAGGAATTATGCAAAGATGATAGTCTTGTGAATTTAAAGAGGAGAACAAGGCAAAATATTAAGAACATAGGTTGAGCTCATGCTTTTTTTTTATGAATCTATATCCTTGTCCAAATTAATTGACACAACTGCTTTAGTTTCCTTTCATTCACCATACGGTCAGTTTAAAACCCACTGAAGTTACAGGCTGTAATCGATTTCTATTTTTTCCTCAGATTAGGCCATTTGCAGTGGTGTGCAGCAATATGAAGCTGTTTTCGGGATGTATAATGAAATTTGTCTGACCTTGAAAAATATTGCGTCATCCGTGATTACATCAGATTTTATCACGCCAAGACAGTATGTCTCGACTGTCGATTAGTTGTTCTCCGACCAAAGTTGGCGGTGGACGTTACTCCAAGGAAGCGTACGAAAACTGTAAGACTGCACGAACACATTGGCAAGCCTTACAGAGATATCGCGGATAGTGGTGGTCGCAGCCTTTCAACTCTCAGTCGTGTCAACAAGGCGAAGAAATAAACTGGATTCATCAGGCCAAATCGTCAAGAAAAATGCGGTCAGAAGAGGAAAAACAACACAAAAAGACGACGTATACGTGATCAGGGAAACTGTGAAAGATCCTATTACTAGTTTTGTTCCAATTAATTTGCACAAGGGTATACTACATTTATGCAAGCATCACATGCAATTTTGACGAAGTAATAAATAAGAACTAAATTCTCAGCAGTAAATTTCTAATGATGAAAGTAGAGCTATATTGGATTGGCCTGATGGCTGGGCGACAAACCGTCCTTGATCAAAATAGTCAGTCAGCACCACTGAGAAATCATGAGAGGGGAAGTGGAGTAATGTTTTGGTTCCTTTCGAGCCGTGATAAAGGTTGACAGATATTCTGAGTTTTTGGACAAAACATATTCAATGATCAAACATGTCAACATTTGTCGGATTAGTTTATGCTGTATTTTGTACAGAACGGCGTTGAGGATCGAACTCACTATTCAGTAACAGTGGCTAACCAAACGAACCTCACTAATCGTTACTCCTTGCCATACATATCTTAAGGAATAACATTTACAGACAGGAAGCATTAACATTAAGAATATATTCATTGTTAATATCCTGCTAAGGTAACTTTTTCCAACTTAACAAAAAAGGCTTTAAAAGCTAGTATCTAGTCTGTCAATGCATCAATGTAATGCAAACGTACAGTATATTAAAAAAAAAACATATATGGAAATGAATTGCCCGGGGTGATATGATTAAAAAAAAAAAACGTTCAGTCCTACGAAAAAGAAAAAAATCTTAAAGCAACCCATTATCACCGTCAAGAAAATAATTTATCAATACTCAAACTAAAACTAAACTCATTCAAAAAGCAAGATACAAGGGTTGCCTAATTTTAAAAAAAACCTAAAACAAAAAGACTTCATCTGGCCAATATGCATTCAAAAGCAAAGCTATAAATGTAGATAAATGCAAGACACTTCATTTGCTTAAGAATTGAAAATACACAAATGAAGGTATATATATTGTTTTTATAATCATTTCACCCCAAGCAAGGCAGTTTTATTGCCACTGTTGCGCTGGAGGTTACATAGGAGAAAGTGATGAGAAAGAGGGGTAAGTTATATGGGATGAGTGTAATAGACGGATGAGAATACCGGTATAATGGGGGTGGAGTGGATGGAAAAAAGAGCTTGAGATAAAGGATTATAATTGCGTATATAATTTGCAGAAGCAAAAGCATTTTATCAGGCATATATGATAATGATTGACCACGGAGTGGCTCGTGGCTAAATATGACGCCAAAGGATTATAAGAATTTTCATAATATTGTCAAGAATCAGTGCGACTCATAATATAAACCTAGTATGAACATCATTCTGCATTCTAGAAATGCACGAGTAATTCTTGATTGGTACTTCACCATTTATAGTAACAGATAAAACTTAACTGACCAGTTATTATTATCAAAGAGTATAGACTAAAAAAGTAGCCACTCATAGACATGGTTGTTTCGTCGGATAAAACGTTTAAAATATATGATTGGTTTGGTTAACTGCATATCAACTTCTTATGAGTCATTGAAGACCAAAATCTACTTTTCTTTTGAGCATTAATAATTTTTTTCCAACCATGTATTACAGGTAATTGCTTTTGTTTTTTCTTATAATGTATTGCTGGTAAAAATTTTTTTAAACATGTATTACTAGTAATTTTTTTTTTTTTCCAGTAACGTATTGTTGGTAATTGTTTTTGTATTTTGTTGTTTTTTTTCTAATACTGTATTGCTGGTAATTAATTTTTTTCGTTTTTTTTTCTGATACTCTATTGCTGGTAATTGTTTTTTTTTTTCTGATACTGTATTGCTGGTAATTGTTTTTTTTTCTGATACTGTATTGCTGGTAATTAATTTTTTTCGTTTTTTTTTCTGATACTCTATTGCTGGTAATTGTTTTTTTTCTGATACTGTATTGCTGGTAATTAATTTTTTTCGTTTTTTTTTCTGATACTCTATTGCTGGTAATTGTTTTTTTTTCTGATACTGTATTGCTGGTAATTAATTTTTTTTCGTTTTTTTTTTCTGATACTCTATTGCTGGTAAGTGTTTTTTTTTCTGATACTCTATTGCTGGTAATTAATTTTTTTCGTTTTTTTCTGATACTGTATTGCTGGTAATTAAATTTTTCGTTTTTTTTTTCTGATACTCTATTGTTGGTAATTGTTTTTTTTGTTTTTCTGATACTGTGTTGCTGTTAATTATGTGTTTTTTTGTATTTTTTGTGAAAATGTTGCTGTTAATTTTTGTTGTTCTTTTTTTCTGATAATGTATTGCTGATAATTGTTTTTGTTTTTGGTAATGTATTGCTGACAATTTCCTCTTTTCCGTTAATGTATTGTTGTTAATTTGTTTGTTTTTTCTTTCTTATTTTTTTTCCGGTAATATGTTACTATTAATTTCTTTTTTTCCGGTAACTTATTGCTGGAAAAAATTTTTTTTTCGATAACCTATTGCTGGTAATTTCTTTTGTTTTTCCCAATAATATATTACTGGTAATTTGATTTTTTTTGTTTTTGTTTTTTTCCAAATCATGTATTGTTGGTAATTTTTTCTGATACAGTATTGCTGGTAATTTGTTTGTATTTTTTCCCGATAATGTATCGCTGATAATTTGTTGTTTTTTTTTTCGGTAATATATTGCAGATAATTTTTTCTTTTCCATTAATGTATTGCTGTTAATTTGTTTGTTTGTTTTGTTTGTTTGTTTTTTGTTTTGTTTTTTGTTTTTTGATTTTTACGGTGCTACTGTTAATTTCTTTTTTCCCCCTGTAATATATTGGTAGTAATTTTTTAATCATTTCACCCTGAGCAAGGCAGAAATGCCACTGATGAGCTGGGGGCTACATAACTGTAAAAAGATTAATTAGAAATTGCTGGAAAAAATTTTTCGATGATGTATTGCTGGTAATTTGCTTTTTCTGCTTTTTTTTTTCGATAATGTATTTCTGATCATTTCTATTTTACAATAATATATTGTTAATAATTTGTTTCTTCAAGTAATTTATTGCTGGTAATTTTTTATTTTTGACTATGAAAAAGTATTTCTTATATATTTTTCTAAGAAATTTTTATATTGTCACATTTTTTACTTTGCTGTTCCATATAATACAAAAGTAAACTCAAAAAAGATTGAAAATACCAGGTTGTAGTTAAGCAGTTGAAAAACCTGGACAATTTGCCTGTTGCAATGGATGTGCTTGGAACTTCACCTAGAAATTTGAAAGAATTCTTAGGGAAAACAGAAACTAAAACTAAGATAGTAGAGCAACCGAAAGCAGGTATAATGCACTCTGCAAAGATCATGAGTTGTGTGGGGTCTTGTTTTCCTCTTACTTCAAGGGCAAATTTTCCCATGACTCATGGCGCTAAGAAGCCCGGAGCGTACAACGGTCCAAACGTCGGGAATATGAATATGGCAGTAATAATGAGGATAACAGTCCGAACAATGTGAATAATCTAACGCTAATCATACACTGTGCAAAAATATTAGGGCAAGAACTATTTTATCTTTTATGAGGCATCAAAATAATTGCGACAATTTACCAATCGCACCTATTATATATACAGTACTGTGCAAAAGTATTAGGACAAGAACTATTTTATCTTTTATGAGGCATGTTGACAGAAAATAAACAATTTAATTGAAGTAATATTATTTTATTTACTCAACAAATGCTTTAACAAAAAATATTTGTTACAAAATAAATTTAATATTTAGTATAATAGCCATTTGCTTTGATCACAGCCTTCATTCTGTCAGGCATTGACATCACAAGCTTCTTCAATGTATCTAATGGTATCTCCTGCTAAGCAGCTTGTATTTGTTCCCAAAGTGTGTGTTGCGAAGCAACATTAGATTTATCAATTCGAGAGGGAGGAATAAGAAAAAAAGTCAGTCATATCCAAAGATAATAGAATAATGAGTACCTTCAAAATAACTTGTTTAATATAAAATAAGAAAAATTAAATATAACTTCTTGCGGTTGTTAAATTGTCTCAAATAGTTTATTATTTCAAATATTCTTTAGGCTGAGTCTGAGCTCCAGGACCAGGGACTAGTTTTAAAGCTTTCATTACACCCGAGCAACGCCGGGCTATACTGCCAGTAAAATATAAAATAGTTCTTGTCCTAATACTTTTGCCCAGTACTTTAGATATAGGTATATTTTGAAACTGTTATATCTGGCAAGTCTTCTGGAGAGCAACACACGACATATTCTTGGCCTCATTTCTTTCAACCGACCAGAACTGGAGCGACTACATCGAATCTATAGTTGCATCGACTGCTAAGAAGTTTGGATCTCTGTGTTGGACCAGAATGATTTTTTTTACCTCAGCATTCATCTTGCACATTTATAAATCTACCATTCGTTCATGCTTTAAATATTATTACCGTATCTGATCGGGCATATATGCTTACGGTATCTCACGTTCAATACGCAGGTTCTCGTTCAATCACAGAAGTTAAGCAACGTTGAGCCTGGTCAGTACTTCGTTGGGTGACCACTTGGGAATACCAGGCGCTGTAAGCATTCAGTGACGGATGTGCGTCGTGGTGCAGTGGATATCGGCTTGGAAAGAGAAATCGGTGAGCCGAGTTCGAATTCCAGTCGAGTACCCTGCATTCACTTTAGCACTGGAAAGGTATTAATCTGTCACTTCCATCCAGTTATGGGTTAAATAACAGGATGGAGCCTGGAGGCAACCCATCTAGTGTTGGTTGGTGTCACGATAAAAACACCGTTGGTAGCCCTGGCGAAGCATCAAGTATTCAGCTATTTGACAAGATTATGAATTTCGCTGCAAACTGCACCAGGGTTCCAAATGCACAGGGAATACTGGAGGGGTGTAGTGAGTTCTTTCTCGGGAAAGGCCGCAAGACGATGACGATCTGATCTGGTCTTCCTGCTATTCACCTCGTGGTTCTCGACAAATTCCAAAGAAAGCTGTAATCGCTCTGGACTTGGCATCTCGACTCCATTCACTTTCTCACCGACGAAATCTGGCTTCCTTCTGCCTTTTATACAAATATTTTCATGGCAACTCCCCCTGTAAGCTTTTAACTCCAGTTCTCTACTAGACTGGCATGTAGATTCCACCCTTTTATCGTTTAAATGTAACCCTCATTTTTACTCGACAGTTCCTTTTCTTGCACTTTTCGCCTGTAGAATTCGTTTCCATTTACTTGCTTCACTGATACCTACAATCTCCAAAATTTTAATGCATCGTCAAACGCCATCTTGTATCTTCTTGTGACCTGTTCACGTTTTATTCTTTTGTACTCAGTCTTTTCTCTTACTGAAACCCCCTGCTCACCAGTGGCAGTCTCGTTTTGCTTAGGGTGAAATGATTAAAAAAACATCGATTATTTAAGGAAAATATTATTGTGAAAATATTGAATTTCAAATGAACTTAGATCACTGGTGCCCCCTAAGTATGAATTTGCACGAAATACTAGATTAGCAACTAGTTCCCACCCTTTTACTGTGAAACCGATAAAATGTAATCGCAATTTCTACTTCAACAGCTTCTTTTCTCCTATTTCCTGCCTGTGGAATTCCCTTCCGTATACTTGCTTCTCCGACAGCTACAATCTCCAGGAGTTTAAATGTAAGGTCAATAGACACCTCCTAACACACTAACTCGCACCCATTCTCTCAAACACTCTTCCTATCCACGCAACCCTCATCCTCGGTATCCTTACCCGTCTATAACCCTCCTTTTGACATTCCCTATCACTTTCTCCTATGTAACCCCCTAACCACTCTTTCACATCTCTTTCTCCTATGTAACCCCCTAACCACTCTTTCACATCACTTTCCCCTATGTAACCCCCTAACCACTCTTTCACATGACTTTCCTCTATGTAACCCCCTCACCACTCTTTCACATCTCTTTCCCCTATGTAACCCCCTAACCACTCTTTCACATCACTTTTCCCTTTGTAACCCCCTGCGCAAAAGTGGCAGTGAAATGCCTTGCTTGGGATGAAATGATTAAAAAAACAAAATCTGAGATGGCTTATACTAAAAAGCAATTAGTGTTATAGCAACATGTGCAATTTATGTTTTCTTTTCTACATTATTTTGTTTTCGTTGTCCTTCATGGTCGTATATATGCTTCAATGTATGGCGTATTTCATTTTCTTCAGTTGTTCTGTTGCAAAGCAACCTACATTCCTGTTTTTCCCAAATGCGAGATTCACACTACACAAATGGAATTAGATTTTATTACATATAAAGTAAGTTAATTTGAACTGTGGGATATCTAATAAAGTTATCTCCCTCTCATATCGCCGAATAGGACTTCATGCCTTCTCAACTGCATAAGCCTACACTGTCAAGCGTAGAAAATTCCCTTTATGAATATTTACCATTCAATCGCTTGTATGTCAGCTAATTCTATTTCTCTGAACTTCAATTTATTTGACAAAAATTAAATATTTGTGGCATAAACATATATATATATATATATATATATATATATATATATATACTACCGCCAATAATTATTAGGCCACTTTAGTTTTTAAAACAAAATTATGTATTTCATACTATTTTTAATATTTGTTGCCAAGTGTAGAATTCTAAATGAAAATCTAATAGATATTTTTTAATACTGCACAATAGCATGTGCATAAAATGAACTGTTATGGTGTCCAGTTTTTGTGCTCTCTTCCCGATGCTAGTCTCTTCTTCTTATTGGCTGGCCGAAGCAAAGGCTTCCTGGCTGTCTTGCAAAATTTTGCAAAGTAATAACAAAAGATCCATTCTATTTTAATTTAGAATTATCCACTTGGCAATAAATACTAAAAAAACAAAAATGTACAAAATAAAACACTGCTGCCCTAATAAATATGGCCTGTAGTATATATATATATATATATATATATATATATATATATATACTGATCTGAACAGACACGATATATATATATATATATATATATACATATATATACTGATCTGAACAGACACGACGTCATCTTTTTTTTTCTTTTATTTTTCGACCTTAGACATCTTTCGACCAACACTTATTCATATATTATCCTATCCTTGTTTCTTTTCTGTAAAACTACGTACAATTTTTCAGACTAGAACCGTGTTCCCCTCTTTTTCCAACGATAAACTATCCTGTCTATGTAGAAATTAGGTTATATACAAGTGTAAATGCTGTTTCGATGCGGTGTATATAGAACGGACTAATCTTCGATTGGAAATACGCGTCTAACAACATGTCTCCGCACATATTCGTTCCAGTAATCCTGGACATAGTACAAGATCTACTCAGGCAGTCCAGGAGACAGCTATTGGTCAACACTTGTTGAATAATCAGGATTGTGCTTCCATGTATGAGGATAGTTGGTTCTCTGTCCTGCATAGTGCTCAAACCGCTTATCATTTGCGTTTTCTTGAAGCAATATATTTGAAATTACATCGTCCCAGTTTCTGCAGGCAGAAGGACAACTTTTATACGATTGTTGAGACTTTTGGAAGGACTGTGAGTTACTTTTTTTTCTAGTTTTATTAAATCTTGTGGAGCAGTGGTTTACCCCCTTACGTTTTAATTATATTGAATAAATTTAATTTTAAACGAGTTCCAACTTTCCATCGATTGTAGTTAACATTTGATTTTTTTGTTCTATGTAATATTATGACAACGGATAACCTATGAATTAGTGTTGGCCGAAAGATGTCTAAAGTCTAAAAAGAAAAGAATAAAATAAAGTAAAATGAAATAAAATAAAAGATAACGTCCTGTTTGTTCAAATTAAGTTTTTTTGTTTTGTTTTTTAATCATATCACCCCAAGCAAGGCGATAACACCACTGATGCGCAGGGGGCGACGTAAGAGTAAAAAGATTGGAAAAGAGAAAACCGGAAACCACATCCTAACTAGGTAACAAGGGATGAGCCTCTTCACCTGTTCAATAGACGTGGGTGGAGTGTGAACCGCGCGATAGTTTAGTCTATCTACTCCAATTGAAAAAAAAAGTGTGAAAAGATTGGAAAAGAGAAAACCAGAAACCACATCCTAACTAGGAAACAAGGGATGAGCCTCTTCACCTGTTCAATAGACATGGGTGGAGTTCGTTTCTGTTGGTACAAGTCTTTGTTTATACATAAACGCGTTTGGTTGTTGAGTTTCTGCATAGCTGGAGTTCTAACCAGCTTTTCTCTATATGTGTTAATTGTGTGCTCAGTCTCTGTGAAGGGTCATCCTGTTCGCTAAATAGTGATATAGTCAACACATTTGTTTATATTTGCCTACCTATTTTTATGTCTATGGTATTACCTTAGAGGATGGTTTGTTTTGTTTACTCTTGTGAAGTGTCCCTCTTTAATTTAAGCCATACGTATGTAAATGAAAAATTTAGTTGGAATTAAAACAAAGTTTGTGGCGCAGTGGATATCGGCTCGGAACGAGAAATCGAGTTCGAATTCCAGTTGAATTCCTTGCATTCACTTACGCTTGGGAAAGGTATTAATCCGTCTATTCCTTCCAGTTATGGGTTAAATAACAGGACAGATTGTGTTCTACAGCCTTGGTCGGCAACCAGTCTACCGCAGAAAGCAATGGCAACCTACTGCGGGATAATCTTCTGCCCAGTCAGTCATGTCTCTTTGGAGACATGATCGCCCAAAGCGTGTATCGCGCATGGCACTTAAGTGACTGACTGAACTACATTAGCTGTAGTTGGTCAAAGTTCAAATATGTGAATTCCTTACACAAAATGAATCTGTGAATGTAGATTTAATTTTTAAAATTAAGTTCAGTAAATATGCAAAAATTAGCCCAAGATTCCTGATAGCATTTTCTTTTTCTTCTCTTTTTCCCTCCCTCCCTCTCTCTCTTTTATATATATATATATATATATATATATATATATATATATATCCGAGTGAATAAGAAACGACGAAAAATTTACAACGCTCAAAACATTAGTTTAAAACAGTACTCGATATACAATATAGTGCTGTGAATATTTATTATAGATTTGCTGCCCAAACAGAATATATATATATATATATATATATATATATATATTCATTATATTATATTATATTTTAGAACATGTACAAATTATTATCCACTACAAAGTGTATATTTCGTTTCGACATTGAAATGACAATGTCTCATGAATGTCTCGGACCTGATGAGACATTGTCATTTCAATGTCGAAACAAAATGTACACTTTGTAGTGAATAATAATTTCTACATGTTCTAAAATATAATATAATATAATATAATATAATATATATATATATATATATATATATATATATATATATATATATATTCTATTTGGGCAGCAATCTCTCTTTTTTAAAGGTTTCATTAAAATGACAGGCAAGATATTATGGTTAAGTTTTTTTATGCAATTTTTCATGTAATCTTATGAGTCTTCTTTTGGGCGCATAGAAAATTGCTTGCTTTTGTTTTAGCATAAAAAGCGTAGCAGAAAATAAAAGTATTTCTTAAACAAGTTGACTTGTTTTTCAGGTGTTAATTTATGATTGATGATATTGACAACTGATGTCAGAAGCAGTTATTGGACGGATGAACAGAATTGAAGTAACTTTACGTATTTTCAGTGAACTAATTTAATGATCAAGTAATTTTACAAATTGTTCAATACATTTTAAGTAATCTCATATTTTATTGATTTTTAGGAAATGCTTACTGTAAAATAATAATAAAATTTAATACACTGTAATACTGAAATAAATTTAAAATTTCATAGCTGATATAAAAATTAATATAACAAAATTTCATAAATAAGAGAAATATCTTTCATTTTTACGTACATCACTCATGAAATTTTATGGTATTTTATTTGTTTTTAACCTGTTGTATGACCTTAATTATGAAATTTTAAAACTCTTAAAATCGTTATATTTTAATTATAATGTCATATATGAACACTCGTGTATACAAAATGGCATTGTTATAAACATCCAGAAGCAATTGAAAATTCTTTGATTTTAATATTGGTCGTTTGCAGACTATAATAAGCTATCAGATTTTAGATTAGTAAAATAGTTGTACTTAATAACAGCATTTTCAAAAACAATTCTTCGTAAGTTATTGTAATGAAAATTGTAGAAAAAAGAAAATAATTCTTGTAAAAATTATTTTTTATCAGAAACAGTTTTTTTTCTACAGACAAAGCAGTTATAAGATTTCTCTAATTAAAAAAATACTTTTTGGGGGTTCGTATGTTAAAATTCAAAACTGATTTTCGGGTCTGATATTTCGATTTTAAAATGGGTGATTGAAGTTCTTCAGAGACATCTCTTTTTAAATTCTTCAAAAACTTCTGCTTTTACCTAATATTATCAGTAGCAGTAACAACATTGAATTTCTCGAGTCTTCATAAACTTAAGTAAGGAAGGAATAACAGGCATAAAAATATATCTTTATCAAAACTTTCTAAATATACATTTCTAAAATAATTTAATTTATTTTTTAATGTTCTGCAGCTTTCATTACATCCTGACAATTTTTTGAGTTATTCAAGAATTTTCAAATCAATATATCTTTCTTGCAAAAAACGCTAAAATTTAAAATGTTATTTTTTGTCAAGTTTGGGGGATTTTCTCATCATAGTTATCATATTTTTGACAAATTCTGGAACACATCCATTTAATTGTTTTATGTGCTGTTCAAATCCTCTCTTTTTCATAACACATTTCAATTCTTTGCCTGCATGTTTCATTAACATGTCGAAAAGTTTCCTCCCTCATTTTACTACCTTCTTATTTCATTCCTTCTTTAAGTTGCTTTGTATTTTTTGGGCGTGTCTGACTAACAACGGATTTGAAATAGCCTCACTGAAAGAAAATCTAATGGTGTGAAATCTGGTGACCTCGGTTGACACTCCACATGACCTGTTCGACATATCTATTTGTAAGGGAAATTTCAATTTAGAAAATCACGCACAATCAAATCAAAATATGGTCGCGCTTCCAATCGAGGCTTTACGCAAGGGATGAGAATGATATACCCCAGTGATTGTAATAAAGGTTTCGGTTTGAAATTCCTAGCACCTGAAGAAGACCGGAGCGTACAACGACCGAAACGTCGTACAAATGGCAACAAAGATGGGGACAATAGTGCGAATAATGTAAATACTGTAAATAGTACATGGACACAAAACAGACATTTTAATAAAAAACGCACAAAACACATTTTAATAAAAAACGCACAAAACACATCAACGTAACGAAACTTATCATAATTTTGAATTAAAAAGGAAAAACATTCATTCAGTTAAGTTCCATATGTGATATGTTTTTGGGCAATCATGTCTCGGAAGAGACATGAATGACTGGAAAGATTATCCTGCAGTAGGTTAGCATTGCATTCTGCGGTAGACTGGTTGCCAACCAAGGCTATAGAACTCAGTCTTTGCTATTATTCAACCTATAACTGGAGGGAAGAGACGAATTATTTCCTTTCCCAAGTATATTTGTGCATAAATGAATGCAAGGAATTCAACTGGAATTCGAAATCGGCACCTTGATTTGTCGTTCCGAGTCGATGTCCACTGTACCACAACAACCAAGACGAAAATGTCTAGAAAGTGCTACTGCAGCCATAGTTAATTTGAGTCCCGGTTCTTACAAAGTTTTTCCATTCTCGACAGATTTCTTGTTATGAAAATGTAGGATATTTAAAAACAAAGCTGATAGCAAGAAAAAGAAAAAAGAATTTACATAAACTGGCAAGACAACAACAAAAATGTTGTTCGTTCTTTTTACTAATGAAACATTGCTAATATAATCCAGTAAGAATGTCATACCATGTTTGTTTCATGATTAATTGATTAACGCCTATGTAGAGCGACTTTTGCCTAAAAAATGTATACACACTGTCATTAAGTGTAAGTTTCGAACCGAGAAAATTCATCGTAACTGCTAAGTAAGTACAAAAATGCAGTTATAATTCGAAGTTGGTTAAAAAGAGTTTCACTCAAATCCACCAAAGATCTCACGGCCCAATTACGTTGAAAAATTGGTCCCCATACGATAACTGAATTTGAGCAACTTTAAGCCTGATCAGTATCTAGATCCGTGACCGCATGTGAATACCAGATGCTGTAAGCTTGAATGTGCATGTGATCTAACGAATAATGTCTCGGAACTATTAAACTGAAAGCGGAGTTCTAATTCCCATTGAGTTCATTATGTCCCCTAACATGCAAATACCTTGGGAAAGGCATGAATTTACCTCTTCTCTCTCAGATATGGGTTAATTAATAAGATGTGTATCACAAAATTATCTCTAAATTTCTTTTAAAATTGCTTACAATATAATTAATTTACGCATTAAAGAAGCCATAGAAATTGATATGCCGCGAAAATAACCCATTAAACTAATCATATTCACGCACTTGCATTCATACAAATTAGAGATAAGTTTGAAGCTGATGTTACTGCACACAACGTATACAAGAACCATTCCGGAAAAGCAAGAACTGCACAGATGAGAAATTACACACACCACACACACACACACACACACACACACACACACACACACACACACATATATATATATATATATATATATCAGATTTAATAAATTGAAAACACTATGTTTGCTTATTTTTTATAAAATCCGTTCATACTCACGGATAATCAAAAGATGTCAGAAACGAACAGTAACTTTGACAAATATTATTTTCATTAATTTCTTAAGGTACCCA
>JBBBDQ010000391.1:3915000-3930000 GCA_037127315.1 Ascarosepion bandense
CATTTCGCCAAAGTGAAAACAACTTTGTTTTAATAGCGTTAATCATACCAGATTACTTGCCAGAGTTAGTGTATCTGTAGGAAAATTTACTGCACTATTTTATTTAAAAAAAACTGCAGCTGAAACATGCAGAATTCTTGTTGAGACTTACGGCGACGATACTCTGTTAAAAACAGCAAGCAGTGATTGGTGCAGACACTTAAAACATAATGATTTTAATGTTGAAGATGGAGAACGCTCTGGCGCACCGACAAAGTTTTAAGACGAATGATTGGAGATATTACTTCATGAATATTCGTATCAGGCGTAAGCTAAACTTGCAGAATCATTGGGAGCTGATCACACAACAGTTTCGAAAAGTGGAAAAGCAATTGGAATGATTCAAAGGGCATTGGGTTCGTAAATGTTGAATCCAAATGTAAATGTTGAAAAGGAAATGATATTTTGCATCGTATCGTGACCGTCGATGAAAAGTGGATATACTACGATTACCCTAAGCGTAGAAGGTTGTGTGGTAAGCCAGACAATGCTTAAAAAATCGGCGGAGAACCCGAATATCCATGGTTCAAAACTTTTGCTCTGCATTTGGTGGGAGACACTGGATGTAGTTTATTATGAGCTGCTCAAAGCGACCGAAATTATCACAAGAGATAACTATCGACTACAATTGTTGAATTTGAATCGAGCATTAAAGAAAAAAAAGGCCGCTATACAAGCAGAGCCACGACAAATCGATTTTGCTACATGACAATGCTAGGTCACATATTGCAAAACGGGTGAAAAGCTACAGGGAACGCTTAAAAAGAAAGTCCTATCACACCCGCCGCATTCATCACACTGCACCCGCCGCATTCATCACACTGCACCCGCCGCATTCATCACACTGTCCGATTATTCATTTTTCCGTTCGATGGCACATGGTTTGGCTGTGCAGCACTTTCATTATTATGACTATGCCAAACTATGCGTCTATTCGTGGTTAGCCTCAAAAGACGTGTCCTTTTTCCAACATAGAATTGAAATGCTACCAGAGAGCCTTATATATATATATATATATATATATATATATATATATATAGTACTGTGCAAAAGTATTAGGACAAGAACTATTTTATCTTTTATGAGGCATCAAAGTAAAGTTTAAAGTCACCCCTGTCTTGACACTTTTGCACACAACCGGTAGTGTGCAAAAGTATTAGGACAGGGGTGATTTTCCTAAAAACCTCACTGAAATTCAAATACAGGGTGAAAAGCCAAACCTTTGTAAGAATTATTTCACTAAAAAGGAAGAGGGAGGAAGGCTTCGGAATTTGAATAAACTGATAAATCTAATGTTACTTCGCAAGGCACAGTTTGGGAACAAATACAAGCTGCTTGGCAGGAGATATCATTAGATACATTCAAGAAGTTTGTGATCTCAATGCCTGACAGAAAAATAAGGCTGTGGTCAAAGCAAAAGGCTGTTATACTAAATATTAAATTTATTTTGTAACAAGTATTCTTTTCTTGTTAAAGCATTTGTTGAGGAAATCAAGTAAAATTACTTTAATTAAATTGTTTATTTTGTGTCAATATATCTCATAAACGATAAAATAGTTTTTGTCCAAATACTTTTGCACAGTACTATATATATATATGTGTGTGTGTGTGTGTGCGTGTGTGTGTGCATATATATATATATATATGTATATATATATATATATATATATACACATGTATATATAGAGAGAACTTATCGACTGCCTCTATACACATCAGTTATTTATTCTCTGTATTCGCTCAGCAAGTATCAATGAATGTCAATGGCGTCAATTTTTCGCATAGATGAATTCAATGAGACAACTCTGCTTCGTTCGTATTATTTCAGAAACCTTCCGTACGAAGCTGCAATTGGTAAAAAGGAAAACGAGTGAATGTTGGCCACGAGGTTTAACTGCCACATTACCAACAACAATTTCATTTGACGCGGATAAACATTGATAAATATAGGAAATGTTCTGGTAAAAAATACAATTTTAACAAAACACAGTATTTTCTTCATTCAAAACAATTACCTTAATGGTTACTGGTATGAAATATTAAGGAAACTAGCATAATAAAAATAGGAAAAATACTTCTCAAACATTAAATGAACACATACATATCTACATATACATACATCTCCATATACGCATAAATATGTATACAGATGCACACATTTATATATATATATATATATATATATACTGATACTCCCACATATATGTACACACATATATACATACGCACATATATACACACACGCATATATATATATATATATTTTCTAGACATATGCTATTAAATATAAGAGACAATGAATGTCTATTATGTTTAATCATGAGCCGTTCTAAACGTCGTATTTTTGCTTTAATTTCAGTTGAAAATAAAGACAAAAATTCTCCAACATTTGGATAATTATTTATTGGTTTTCTTCTAAGCTTTCGGCTCACATGAGCCATCTTCAGAGAGGTAGTTTAAACTGAAATATTATAAAATCCACCATCACCGACGATTTTATTTTGTGTTGACATAAAACCCCGCTTGGCAACGGCAATAGTTACCAAAAATAATAAACGCAGTTCTTAAGTTTGCGATGCGGTTTTATGACGTCACACCGCGGGATAGCGCGAAATGACAACAAAACCATCTAGTCAAATGCAATGTAATATGTTATTTCCTGTTTTAAAGTTGATTTTATTGAGTGTTGGTTGTTTTGATTTGATGTACATGGCCTCCAATATCTGCAGGTTCCTCTTACTGTGTGTATGAGTAAGGATCACCGTATTGTTGACCCAAATCTGTCTGATATTACCTACATGTTTATGTTTTTCAGAGAAATGTTGTTTAATAGTTGTCATTTTCAATCTGTGGAAAGTGCAGAGAATTCAGAAAGAGTTGGATGAACCTAATGGTGATTACGAAGGTGTTTGGAGTTAGCATTAGCAATGGCTACGTTATGCCTCCGTTCATTTTCCCATCAGACTCAACACGGAGTGCCTTGAGAAGGTAGTGCTGCCTTGGGACAAGAAGACTCTTGCTGCAAAACCTTTTATCTGGCAACTGGACTCTGCACCATGCCACATAAGCAGGGGAACCCAGTCGTGACAGTCAGACAATTTTTGATGCCACATCATCGCTTACAACTGGCCACCTAACTACCAAATCTGCAATCCTCTTGTTTATTAGGTGTGGAGCGCAGTTGAGCCGGAGACCAGCAAAACATCTTGTAACAGCAAAGATGAACTGAAGATAAAGATTTTAGCAGCATTCACCGACTTAAAAGGATCCTGTCCAAAAGAGTTGCAGGAGATTCCGAAGTCGTCTGGAATCATTGGTTGAAGCCAAAAGCAATTCTATTGAATAAATTTACTCTTTAGTAATTCATATATTTTTGTATGATTTTGGTAAATATATCTGTTAAAATCTGTTAATAAAAAACGTGTTATTTTCTTTTTTGCCTCGTTCAGACGGCAATTCATTCATCGAACTATGTATGCGGAGAATGGCGATTATGATTTAAGATATAGCATTCTATATTATCTTTACCTCATCTCAACCAGTTAGTAATGTCAGTTCAATTCATTTCCTGATTGTTGATCTCTAATAAAATTAAAATTGAATATCCAGATCAGACTCTACAAAATCATACTCTGCGACATTCTTCTTATTTGCAATATTATTATGGTGCCCTTCTACGTGGAATGGACTCTTCCTTCTGCTATAAATACTAACCGCAGTGACTTCCCTGGACGCAGCTGTGACGCAGTCTAGAGACAGTCGAGACGCAGCGTAACTATACCGTTCGAACTTACGCTTCTATTTTGCTTATTACTAACATTTATTATTGTATATATTGTTCTATTATTCTAATACACAGTTTAAACCTACCTTCTTGTTTTTCGTGTCTTACTTCCGGTACCAAACAGGCTACAACATTCTGGCGACAAAGATTTCGCCACAACAACCCCAGAACAAATATGCATCATTTTCTATACATATATGTTCTTGAAAATGTTTATACATTTCTTATTACTGTAAACGTTTGTCTATATTTTTGAGATGAAGTAGTGTTTACAGTATTTACCATATTCGGATTTTTGTTTTCATCTTTGTTGCCATTTGTAAGACGTTTAAGCCGTTGTACGCTCCGGCCTTCTTCAGGTGCTAGGAACTGTCTATATTTTTTAGATGAAGTAGTATTTAGAGAATTTACATTATTCGGACTATTGTCTTCATCTTTGTTGCCATTTGTACGATGTTTAATAACAGATCATTCTATTTGTCTATATTTCTGAGATGAGATAGTATTTGCAGTATTTACATTATTCGGATTATTGTCCTCATCTTTGTTGCCATTTGTACGACGTTTCGGCCGTGTAAAATGGTTATTGGAAGTTAGGTTTATAAGTCCCAAAAATTCAATTCTTCTTGTCCTTAACGAAACATAGCCCAGTAGCTATAGATGTTGGTTAGTTCCTAGCTGGATTCCTAGATTTCTGAGTTCAATACCAGGCTACAGCAGTGGTGAAAAAGTAACTTGCAGGGCTAAAGGGATATAACTGATGACGTTCAATCGAGCCTTTTTTTATAACCCAGTGATTGTAATAAAGGGTTCGGTTCGAAATTCCTAGCACCTGAAGAAGGCCGGCGCGTACAATTATCGAAATGTCGTACAAATGGCAACAAAGATGAAGACAATAGTCCGAATAATGTAAATACTGTAAAAGTTTTTTCTAGTGAGTAAATGTATATGAGTTTCTATTCCTGTTTAAGAAAATACTGAACGGAGCAACTGAAAAAATGTGTGGATATTGTGACAGACACTTTTAAAACAATGTAATGGATTTGAAATCACTCTTGAGAAATACAAAACCGTTTCAAAAATCTTTATTTGTTTATGTCATATGTAATGAATATAAATGTGAAATGATCTTGTATTTATATTTGCCAAATCTATTTATTACATGCCAGTGTTTATATTTTGACCAGCAAATATAAATTAAGGAATGCTTGAGTTATTTTTCATTTGCATCTTTTTACTTGTGTTTCTTCGTTTGTGTGATTGTGTGAATTTTAAATCTGCCTGGACCGGAAATTTGCGTAAGCAGCGATGTAATTTCATTACCATGCAGGCAGTGAGCTTATCATCATGCAGATGCTTCAGGTTTAATACTCAGCCCACCACAGTGAGCACATGACGCATCCAAAGAACAGGCTAGCTTAAATTGCGTGTAAGAACGAAAAATAGAACAAATTTTCAAAACATTTCCCGTCTTCAAATTAATTATACATACTAAAATTTAATAACGACGATGAAACCAGTTTGGTTCGCTTCTCTGTCGTTTAAATGCCAATTAGGAAATCTTTCACCAAAACCTCAGAAAATTTATGAAAAATGTGTCCATAGATGAATCTATATTATAATTTTTCGATTTCTGATCGTGTGCGTGTTTTACATGAAAAAAAAAAAGAAAGAATTTGAGTTTGAGTTTGTTTAACGGCATATCAACATCTGTGAGTTATTTAATGCCAAAAAGGTGGGGTTTAAAGTAGTTTTTCAATGTTCGGTTATAGTGAAAATTTGAGTTTGAATTTTGTTTAACGGCATATCAACATCTATGGGTTATTTAATGCCAAAAATGTTTAGTTTTAATGTATCTTTTTTAATGTTCGTTTATAGTGAGAAGGTTGATTTAGTCAGACTTTAATCAAAATCTTTTGTTTTTATTCTTTTTTATTTTACAAAACTGAAAAGGTCTTCTAAATTTGTATTAAGAAATATTTTGCTTAAAATATTTTTTCCTTCAAAATTGTGGTATTGTAATATTTTTTTCATTAAAACATGTATTGTTGATAATATGTTTCCTTCAAAAATGTATATTTTTTCATAAAAGTCTAATTTGATGTCTATATTTCTATAAAAGTGTATTTTTATACTTTCATAGTGTTTTAACTCCAATTTGGGGGTTAACTATTTGCCCATAGCTGGGACTCTAACAGGTGCTGCCACTCCAGGTTAGGGTGGATTTGGAAACAACAGCAATTAAAAGGTGATTTCATGCTCCTCACAACCTCCCAATCAGAGGCTTTGCTGCCGGATGCAGTTTAACGTCATACCCAGGACCTTGAAAAAAAGAAGCAAAAGTGTTATTGTTTACTCTATATTTTCACTCACCTCGAAAGGATTGTTAATTTTTTAAGTGTCTCTTACAATATTTTATAAAATAATATTAACATTGCTAGAAAAGTTTGGTCAATTTACCCGGCCAGAAATTGTTTTCTCGTTAGAATATATCAGTTATGAATTTACCATTCGTTTGTGCATTTGACACTGCTTCCATATCTGACTGGGTGCTCCTGTTGTTTATCTCGATCTTCTCAACAAAATGCAAAGAAGAATCTGCAAGATTCTAGTTTGGCGCCTCGACTCCAGCCACTTTCTCACCGACGGGATGTGGCTTCTCTCTGTGTTTTCTACTAATATTTTAATTTCAACTGCTCTGGTGAGTTTTGCCTTAGTGCCCCGACGACTTGAATTTAATCGTGGTACTAGATTAGTATTTAGGTCCCTCCATTTTACGATTGAAATACTTCAATTTTAACCTCCTCTTCTACTCTAAAAGTTTCTTTTCTCGCGCTTTTAGCCTGTGGCACTTCCATCCATTACTTGCTTCCCTGATAGCTACAATCTCCAAAAATTTAAACCCAATGAATCACTTGGATTCCCATCTTGCTATTATCCTTTCTTCGACATCCACTGTAGCCACCCCTTTTATATTATTTCTATTACTGTAAGCCATTGCGCACTACCGGTAGTCTCGATTTGCTTGGGGTGATATGATTAAATAATAATAATAATAATAATAATAATAACTTGAACAGATGAAACAGCGCTGGCAAGACAAACCTCTGCATGGCCAATATCCAGAACGTGCCAATAAATCCAATGTAGACAAAGTTAATACTCATCGATGGTTACGTGCATCTGGAGTAAAGTCTGAAACTGAAGGCTTTATTCTTGCAGCACAAGACCAAAGTCTTTTCACTAGAAACTTTCAGGCAAATATTATGCATAATAATATGGATCCAAAATGCAGGTTTTGTGATAAACACCAAGAAACAATAGACCACCTAATCTCAGGCTGTTCTGTGCTTGCCCCAAATGAATATAAAAATCGCCACGATAGAGTTGGGCAATATTTACATTGGGCAATGTGCAAGCATTATGGAAAAGCTGTAAACAAACACTGGTATGAACATCACCCAGCACCGGTTACAGAAATAGAAGATGTAACCATTCTATGGGATTACACCATCTACACAGACAGAAAAATTGAAGCAAACAGGCCAGACATTATTGTAAAAAACCAGAAGGAGAAAACTTGTCTATTAATTGATATGGCTTGTCCAGCGGATTGTAACATAGCAATCAAGGAATTTGAAAAACTGTCAAAATATAAAGACCTGGAAATTGAAATAGAAAAAATGTGGAAATTGAAAACAAAAGTTGTGCCAGTGATAGTAGGTGCACTTGGAATGATAAAAAATGGAACAAAACAACACATTGAAAGAATCCCTGGAAACCCCAGCTTAAGAGATATACAAAAAATTGTCTTATTAAGTACAGCCCACACACTAAGGAAAACTTTATCTATGTAATGCTAGGGATGATAGGGAAGATAGAAAAACATGAAATGGAGCCATAACAACACGCCACTACCTGCCTTAGGTCTCCCCGCAGACTTGGTTGGTAGTGAGACCAAAGCAGAAATCTAAAATATGATGAAAAATGACATAATAATAATGATAATAATAATAATAATAATAATAATAATAATAATGAATAAATTAAAAAATAACAGAACGGTAATATTATGACATCTTTGAGAGCGAAAATGATTATAGTGTATAGATAAATCGTATCCACTTAATAATTACACATTTATTCAGTAATAATTTTTCCGTGTTTTTATTGTCTACGTTTTGAAACCCTAAATATATTTCGCTATTTTAATGGAAGTAGTTTACAGCCTGGCCACGACAAGTTACACCCGCAAAACCGAATCACCATCATATCATTTGCATCCCAAATGAAAATAGTTACCCTTACATTTTTACCAAGAATTGCCAATTTGGGTAAAGATTTCTGTGTAGATGCTTCCCTAAACACATTAATTTCAACTTCCAGTGAAGATTCCGTCTTCATAATTCTTGAAATAATCACTTCCTGTCACCTCATTCTTCAATCATTAAAAAAATATAAACAGCAAACCTCTCCTTTGTATGACTCACGCGCCTTCAGTCGATAGAATGTTAAAATAATATCGTAAAACGGTGCTTTTGTGTTGTCAAAATTATTCAAAAAGGAAGGAAAATTCTCGAGAGCTCCATCATCCAGTACTACCAAAATATCAATTTTCGTCCGGATTTTTCCTAATCTCATCTTTGCTTATGGAAATGATACTGAAACAGACTAACATATATAATAAAAAGTCCAAGGAAAACGGTTGAATTCCATTCAGTTTAACATCTCGGGACATTGCACTACAGATCAAGGAATTCTAAAACTCAAATATTCAGTTAATCTTTTTGAATTATTTTTATAGTTGCCAAAGCTGTTTGTTTATAGATACGTAATTTGAAAAAAAGCTCTTTTTGCCTTGATAAAGTCCACCACAGGACGAAAGACGTAGGCGAATTCTTACAATAATTCTTCCATCTGGTACAAAATTTCTGCCGGAATGAATCTTTCCTTAAAATGATAAATCTCCGCTCTGATTAGTTATAAGAAACACACATGTAATTTTTTTTATCTTCCCACATACACACACAGCAAACCAAAGGTTTTATCATTTAAATGTAAATCATCTGCACAACAAACAGCAGCATTACCTGATGATGAGAATCTCTTTCGAAACGTAGAAATTTCCATTTCGCAATGTACAATTAATTCATAATTATATATATATATATATATATATATATATATGTATTAGAGAGAGACAGAGAGAGACAGAGAGAGAGAGAGAGAGAGAGTAAATGAAAAAAAATAATTTCACACCCATAAAATCTTTAGTCAGGCAACAAAATCTGATTCGCGCTAAATAGATTCACGCTTCATTAATAAATGTAGTGCATCCTCAGCAAAATATGATTTTAACTAATTTTATCTTCTTTTATTTTTAACACACAAATACTATGTATATTTCATTTAAAAAAAAACAACATTTATTACCAAAAATATTGTACAATACTCGATCGCTTTCCTCTATATCAGATTTCAAATTAAGACACTTTGTGTCTCCACAGTATTTGGCTGATCTGTAAAACCGCCTGATGAATAATTATGGACGATCTCAAATTTATAAGCCTTGCGAAATCATGAACATCTATTGCCTCTGTATATAACACGTACAGCATAATAAATTCTACATTGCCTTGATATAGACACCAACAGAATCAGAGTCGTCGGTTAAGTATACTTTTTTCTTCTCGTCACTTAATATATATATATATATATATATATATGTTGTGTGTGTGTATTTTGGCAACATTTTTTCATTAATACAGGTTTCATTGAATAATATAGACAAGTTCTGTCTATTTATTTTGTGTAAGATCCGTTCGTATGATCTGATTAGCTTGATAGTGTTGTCATGGAAAGACGACAAGAAATCGCAATAATTATTGATTTTTTTATCAGGTCTGAGCTTTCGGCTTACATAAGCCATTATCAAAGGATGAACATTTAATGTTCAGTGAACATACAACATTTAAATTATTAACAGAGTGGAGTTATACAGAGAAAATTAGACAGGTCCATTTTTTGTGTCGCACATGGGTGTAGGCCGAGAAGGAATGGTGGTAGTAAGTTTTTGGTCAATTGAGTGTATAGTGGCATGAGGGATTGGTCTGGAAACCGCTGCTACTATGGCGTAGGGGGTAAGTTTAATAACTATGACCTCTCCCGTCGATTATAGGCATTGAAGTATGTTAGTGGGGGTGCCGAAATTTATTTTATTTAGGCTAGGTTTAAACTGTTTGATGTAGATAGCTTCTAGAATTTTAAGTTCTCGTTTATTATTTTCTTGTCTAAGTATATGCGTATTTTCAACAATTGTTTTCCCAAGAAGTGTGTGTTGATAGCCGTGGTGTTTTAAATGTTGGAATATGTTAGAATTTTCATTTAAGTGCAATGTAAGTCTCCGCGAAAGCGAGTTAGTAGTATGTCCAATGTAGGTATTATTTAGTTTGTTAGAGATACATTCTCGAAAGGGGCATTTGAATTTATACACTACATTGTTTTTTTGCAAATCGCTAACGGTGGGGGAGGAGTCGTTGCGGACGATTGAGTTGGATGTTGTGGATTTAGCGTAATATATGATAAATTTAATCCTTTTGTTGGGGTCTGTCGGAGAGATATTAGTGTTTATGAGTTTTTAGGATATTTTTACAAAACACATCTTCCACAGTGAACTAAAAAACATAAAACAGACACTCATCAACAATAATTTTTCTAACTACATAGTTGATGAACAAATACGACATTTCCTTACAAACCTGAACACGAAAAAAACAACACATGGTAATAGCCCAACCAACGCCAAACATATCACTCTCTTATATCGTAGCCAAATGCACACCAACTACCAAGGAGATGAAAATATCCTAAAAAACTCATAAACACTAATATCTCTCCGACAGATCCCAACAAAAGAATTACATTTATCATATATTACGCTAAATCCACAACATCCAACTCAATCCTCCGCAACAAAAAATGGACCTAATTTTCTCTGTATAATTTCGCTCTATTAATAATAATTTAAATGTTCTATGTTCACTGAACATTAAATGTTCATCCTTTGATAATGGCTTATGTAAGCCGAAAGCTCAAACCTGATAAAAAAATCAACAATTATTGCGATTTCTTGTCGTATTTCTATGACAACACTATCAAGCTAATCAGATCATACGAACGGATCTTACACAAAATAAATAGACAGGAACTTGTCTATATTATTCAATGAAACCAGTATTAATATGTATATATATATATATATATATATATATATATATTTTAAACAAGTTATTTCTACAATGTGTGGTGTTTTCAGGCGATTTTTAATAACTTAATAAGGTTATTAAATATGAAAAATATTCAAACGTTCTACAATATAAGATAGAACACTTTTTAATACAAATGTGTTCTGGTCTAACCCTATTAGGACCAAAAACTAAGTATTAAACAATATATATATATATATTCGAAGTTTTGAATTTTTTATATATAGCGCTGTAATTTTTAAATAAGCAAGTACATTCAATCGCCTCCAAGAAATCATAAAAAAGAAATGCAGATTTTATCAGAGTTCCGATAAGTTTGTCTTCACCCTGAATATATCCCTAGAGAAGTTCAAATATACGTAGGAAGGAAAAATTTACGGTGCTTTTTTGATGATTTCATCTTAATATAAAATGATTTGAGAACTGCAAAAGATCATTCTAAAAATTAATAGACATAGTATGTCTATATTATTCAATAAAATATACATTTATATATATATATATATATATATATATATAAATACATATATATACATATTTACATATACATATATATATACATATATACATATACACATATATATGCATGCACATATATACACGCATATACATATATATAGACATATATATATATACATATATATTTAGTGAATCGAGGCAGCAGATAACTTTCTAAACATGTACTGTTAAATATAAGAGACAATGAATGTCTATTATGTCTAATCATGAGCCGTTCTAAATAAATACGATGTTTAGAACGACTTATAATGGACATTCACTGTCTCTCATATTTAACAGTATACATACATACATACATATATATATATATATAAATTCACATTTTTATATATATATACATGTATACACATACACATACATATGCATATATATATATATATATATACATACGCAGACACGTACACACAGATATATGCACACACACACACACACACACACACACACATATATATATATATATATCTATGTTGTGTAGATAATATGTTTTTATAAACCATTGTAACAACCATTACAATATAAAGCTCTACTCTGTATCGAGCACTCTTTATATAAGTAAATGCTTGAACTGTGGGTTTAAATCTACGTGTTTTTTGACTTTTTACAATATATATATATATATATATATGTGTGTGTGTGTGTGTGTGTGTTCAATATATATGATATTGATATCTTTGTATCATTGGGAACATACAAATATATAACTTCTCTCTTTTCTTACTTGTACCAACATATATCTACATGCCTGAAAAATTACTATTGGTATCGATCTTAACAAATGAATATGCGAACACATTTATTGGAATATAGGGGAAGATTTTTTTTTCTCCTTGTCATATTACCGCCTTCAATAAGACCGTTACTTTCACTTTCACTTTCACTTTCTTAGTTTTTATCTTTCTCTTTTGTTCTATCATCTTACGCTCTCTTCTTTCACACACACACACACACACACACACACACACACACACACACACACACACACACACATTTTCTCTCTTCGTAGATATCTACCTGCATACGCTTTGCGTGTGTTTACATCAGGGGAAAAAATATCTTTCATGTTTTCATCGATATCCATTGGTTTACAAATATATTCCCTTTGACGGTCGTTTCACAACTTCACACCTGTGCACTGTGGCTAGATGGGAAACTCTTAATTTCCTAAGTTTCTTTACAATGCTTTCAGCGTTCAAACCAAAACTGATATTTAAAAAAAATATGAAAAATAATATTGCTTTCATTTCACGAAATTTTATTTCAGCATTTTTATTTTTATTTTTTATTTTTTTTATCTATGTTCATGCTGTCAACACACTACGACGAGTTCTTACAACCTCAAACGAATTTCTGATTCTGTACGATTCACCTGCTTTGCAATCATGGTACGAATTTAGCATAAAATTGGGGTCTGGCAATTTTTTCTTCCATTTTTTTTATTCTGTATCTGAAGCGTGTAAACATGGCGCTCATTTCACATAAAAAAAGAAACAATAGAAGAAGCTCTTGCTTGCGGACAAATCTCACTTTTCTTGAAGACAACCTATGAGCGAGCAGATGCGCACGCAAAATAACTTCGGTTGAGGGGAATGCACACATGTACTTCCGTAAATATGCGTCTCCTTTTACAAGTTGTACGATAAGGTGTTCAAAGTCATATGGTTCTCTTGTATACGGGTTTGCGTACTTCAAAACCATAAATTATATTACAAATAAATCCATACATAGGCACACATACAGATTGGGACACTGACATGCATATAAAAATAAATTCAGTCAGGCAGTCAGTTAAATGCCATACGTGATACACGCTTTTGGGCGATCATGTCTCGAAAGAGACATCACTGACTGGGCAGACAATTATCCCGCAGTAGGTTTTCATTACTTTCTGCGGTATAATGGTTGCTAGCCAAGGCTATAGAACCCAACCTGTCTTATTATTTAACTCATAACCGGAGGGAGAAGCAACTATTATATTCTGTCAGTTATTTAAGTGCCATAAGTATTACACGCTTTAGGGCGATCATGTCTCTTTCGAGACATGACTGACTGGGCAGAAGGTTGCAGTAGGTTGCCATTGCTTTCTGCGGTAGAATGGTTGCCAGCCAAGTCTATAGAACTCAATCTGTGTTATATTATTCATAACAATAAAAAACAGATCCCCCACTTTATGACCAGTAGAAATCTCAATCATGATTCCAACTATTATATTCCGTCAGTTATTTAAGTGCCATACTTGATACACGCTTTGGGCGATCATGTCTCGAAAGAGACATCACTGACTGGGCAGAAGATTATCACCCAGTAGTTTGCCATTGCTTTCTGCGGTAGAATGGTTGCCACCCACAGCTATAGAATCCAATCTGTCTTATTTAACCCATAACTGGAGGGAGAAGTAATGTATTATATTATTACGTAGTAATTAGTGGGAAATCAGTTTATTATTCATAAAAATAAAAACAACGTCCCCTCACTTTATGACTACTAGAAACCTCATCATGATTCCAACTATTATATTCAGTCAGTCAGTTAAGTGCCATACGTGATACACGCTTTGGGCGATCATGTCTCTTTCGCGACATGACTGCCTGGGCAGAAAATTATCCTGCAGTAGTCCGAAGATGAGGAAAAAACTTGAAGCAGAGGAAATGTGTTTCTACAGAAGGATGCTGCGGATATCATGTACCGAAATGTGAGCAATGATGAGGTTTTGGAAAGAATGGCATTGGAAAGAAAACTAAAAGTGAGCATCAGTGACAACTGAAGTTCCTGGGACATGCAATGAGGAAAAAGGGCTTGGAAAACCTGATGCTGACAGGCCAGATAGAAGGAAAAAGAGACAGAGAAAGGCAGTGGATAACATATTTGTAGGGCCTGATCAGGTGGACGACGGAATGCGGGTTGCGTTGAGTAACAGGATAAAACATTCTAATAGCCACCAGGGATAGGGAGACGTGGAAAGCCATGATCGCCTACGTCCTGAAAGGATAGGACACATAGAAAAAAAGAAGGTTGCACTTGCTTTCTGAGGTAGAATGATTGCCATCCAAGGCTATAGAACCCAATCTGTCCTATTATTTGACTCATAGCTAGAGAGTGAAGCGATGTATTATATTATTACGTAGTAATTAGTGGGGGATCAGTTTATTACTTAATAACAAAAGGAAACTGATCCCCCAAATTATGTTTAGTAGAAGCCTTAATTATGATTCCATCTATTATATTCAGTCAGTCAGTTAAGTGCCATACGTGATACACGCTTTTGGGCGATCATGTCTCGAAAGAGACATGACTGACTGGGCAGAAGATTATCCCGCAGTCGGTTGCCATTGCTTTCTCCGGTAGCATGGTTGCCAGCCAAGGCTATAGAACCCAAACTGTCCTGTTATTTAACCT
>JBBBDQ010000391.1:3935000-3965522 GCA_037127315.1 Ascarosepion bandense
ATTCAACTACAGAACGGTTGTTACATTCGAGAATTGAAATTTCTACAATAATTTATTCTATATTAAAATACGAAAATTGAAAACTCACTGCGTGCCCGACATATTTTCTTAGATTAGTAGTGATGAGATTAGCTAGGCTCACAGGCTATTGTTAGCAATTTCAATCCTCACTGGGAACCTAGTGATTTCAGCCAAAATTGAAACAAGTCTAATCTATTTTTAATAGACAAAGCGTACGTTAGAAGGTTTTCATTTTTAAATAAGTGGATATGCGCACATACACTAATATCCAGTTTATTTTTATAAATATACAAATAAGATTTACCTATCATATGGTTCATAAAGAGCCTCGGTTTTTTGAAGAGTTGAGGCTGTGTGTTGTGGTGCAGTAGATATCGGCTTGGAACGAGAAATCGGGGAGCCGAGTTCGAATTCCAGTTAAATTCGTTGATTTCACTTACGCTCAAATACCCTTGAAAAAGGTATTAATCCGTCTCTACCCACTAGTTATGGGTTAAATAACAGAACATATTGGGTTCCATAGTCTTGGCTGGTAACCAGTCTACCGCAGAAAGTAATGGCAACTTACTGCGGGATAATCTTCTGCCCATTCGGTTATGTTTCTTTCAAGACATGATCACCCAAGTGTGTATCATGTATGGCACTTAACTGATTGACATATAAAAAACAAAACAAATTAGTCATAGTCTCATCAGATTAAGACTTTCATATCGATATACATGGTGTCAAACTTCTTCGGAAATATCAACTGTATACAATTCCTTGCGTTCACTTACACGCAAATACTCTTGGGAAAGGTATTAATCCGTCTCTTTTCTTTCCATTTATTGGTTAAATAACAGAACAGATCGGGTTTTATAGCCTTGGCTGGCAATCAGTCTACCGCAGAAAGTAGTGGCAATCTACTGCGAGATAATCTTCTGCCCAGTCAGTCATGTATCTTTCGAGACATGATCGCTCAAGCGTGTATCACGTATGGCACTTAACTGACTGACTGAATATAATAGTTGAAATAATGATTAAGGCTTGTACTGGTCATAAAGTGGGAGATCAGTTTATTACTTCATAACAATAGGAAACCGATCCTCCACTAATTACTACATAATAATATAATACATTTCTTTCCCCTCTACCTATGAGTCAAATAACAGGACAGATTGGGTTCTATAGCCTTGGTCGGCAACCAGTCTACCACAGAAAGCAATGGCATCATACGGCGGGATAATCTTCTGCTCAGTCAGTCATGTATCTTTCGAGACATGATCGTCCAAGCGTGTATCACGTATGGCACTTAACTGATGTTTATCACATATTTGCTGCTTAGGATTGGGTTTCGGTTCCTTCTATAGTCTACTTCAGCTCTAAATGTTTAACACTTATCCTTTCCTATGGTAATATAACTCACCACAGTTACACTCTACCTTGAGTGCTTCTTCGGCATTGTAGTGGGTGAAGTGAAAATAACAAAATACAATGTTATAAAAAAAATATCAATAAAGTCTTTGAAAAAGGTAAAGGATTCTACTGAGTCCGACTTGTTAACACAAAAAAGTTTTCATTCATGAAGTAGTTGTAAAAATAGAGAAATTAAAAATAAAATTAGAACGTTTGGAAAATTCCAGATCATTCCAGTTTGTTCGAGAAAAATTTAAATGATTCGAGAAATATGCTAATTAGGTGATAGCCCCTATAAAAATAGGATTTTTGAAAAAAGTTATCAGTTGAAAAAAAGGAATTTCTGGTGTTCTCAACTCCGGCTTTTGATTCGTAGATTATTATTTCCAGCCGAATGAATCTCTATGAAAAGTTACTGACCAACAACCCCCCCCCAAAAAAAAGAACCTCCTGGAACTAAATTGGTAAACAGAATCTTTTAATATTTTCATTGACTAAACTAAAAATTATTCTATACATACATATATTTATGGACTTCCAGTAATAGCACTTGCTTTACTTCGCTAGCCCTAACGTGTTAAAAAACCTAACCCTCACCTTTCCTTCTGCTTCGTAACACTTCGCCAATAGACCTAAACCTATACGTTTCTGTTTTGAAACACAGTCGTATCATTGTATGTATTTTATTTTGTGTTCTTTTTTTTGTATTTTTGTAAATTAAATATTTGTTTGTGATTTAGCTATGTGTTTTGGTCAATCATTTTCTTTTCTTTTGTTACAATTTAACACGTAACAACAGTATATTATGACAACAATGACGCTTAAATAAAATAATGAATTGTATTAACGATAAGTTTACATAGTTGAGATTAAGCATGCAAATACTAGAAGGAAAGTCAATAATTGATTAATGCCCCTGAAAGAAGGAAAGAATGTAATGTACATACTGTTGAACTGACGAAAGTTCCGACTGGAAGATGTGGGTGATTTGTACTCATGTGTGTTTAAGAAATAAATAGCAGCTAATTGCGTCCTGCAGTAAGTGCTGGTGTATGAGAGCAAGTTAGGTAAGATTGAGAAACATGACCCCGCGACAGCATGGCGCTATCGAGGGCAGCTGAAACTGGCAACTGCTCTGTTATAACTCGAACTGGAACTGTGTGCCAATATGTATGTCCCCGCTTTTTATAAGCCCCGCGAAAACGCGGGAAAGCAAAGGAACATCACGTGAATGTCGCGTGTTTCGTGAATAAAGAAAACACTCGAAACAGAAGTAGATGCGTGAGTGTAGATGTACATGTGTTGGTGTGGATGTGGGTGAACAGTGTGGAAATACACGTGAATCCTAGAATTACAACCGTGAAAATCTGTGCTCGTTTTTATCAAATACAAATGCTGACATGGTTCAATTTTTCTCTTTAAATTCGGTATAGTATGACTTTTTTGTTTTTTCAAATACTTTTCTACACAATCCTCTTCTTCTTCTAGTGCCTTGGCCTTTCAAGACGTAGTCGATCATGGCCTTCTACGTCTTCCTATCCCTGGTGGCTCTTAGCACGCTTTCTCCTGTAGCATCTCGCAGACCCGTTCTGTCATCCACCTGCTCAGGCCCTTCAAATATGTTTTGTTTTCCTCTGTCTCTTTTCCCTCTATCTAGCCTGTTAGTATCAGGTTCTCCAAAACTTCCTTCCTCGTTGCATGTCGCAGGACATTCAATTGTTTCTTCTTGATGCTCAATATTAATTTCCTTTTCGTTTCCATTCTTTCCAAATCCTCATCACCACTCACATACTCGGTCCACGATACGCGCAGCGTCCTTTTATAGAACCACATTTCCGCTGATTCAAGTTTTCCCTTCATCTTTATTGATATTGTCCAACATTCACTACCATATTGAAGAATTGACATCACATAACAATCCAGCACTCTCTTCTTTGTTTCTAGTGAAATTTTCCTGTGCCTGAATACTTTACTCAGCTTCTGAAACGCGTTCTTCACCATGCCAATTCGGTATCGGATCTCCGTGTCGCACTTTCCGCTTTCAGTTAGAACATTTCCCAGATATTTAAATTTTCGTACCTGCTTGATGTTAACTTCCCGCACCTGTATTTGGCACTTTGGGCTGTTCTTTTTGTTGATTACCATGCCTTCAGTTTTTTGAAGTTTCTTTGTAATTCCTTCATGTCACTCTCTTCAGCTATCTTCTACAGAAGGTCCTGCAGTTTCCTTTCCGTGTCTACATTCAGCATTGTGTCATCTGCGTATTTTATGTCGTTTAGATTGTGGCCTCCGATGACAAATCCTGGCATAAGATCTAGGGTCCTCAAAATATTGTCACTGTACAAGTTAAATAGATTCGGTGAAAATACACATGCCTGTCTTACGCCCCCTTAATACTTGGCATTCTTATCACCTCTATTAAAGGTATATCAAAATTACCCGCGAAAATTATATTTAAACCGACATATATATATTTATTTCAGGTGGTACTTAAAATGGATACCAAAAATATATATTCCAATCACTCTCAATAAATCTACGTACATTCGGAAAGACAAACGGGGTGCCGAGTTCGAATTCCAGTTGAAATCGTTGCATTCACTTGCGCACAAATACCCTTGGTAAAGGTATTAATCCGTTTCTTCCCTCCAGTTATGGGTTTAATAATAGAACAGATTGGGTTCTATAGCTTTGGCTGGCAACCAGTCTACCGCAGAAAGCAATAGCAACCTACTGCAGGATAATCTTCTGCCCAGTTAATCATGTCTCTTTCGAGGCATGATCGCCTAAAGCGTGTATCACGTATGGCACTTAACTGACTGTCTGAATATAATAGTTGAAATCATGATTAAGGCTGCTACTGGTCATAAAGTGGGGGATCGTTTTTGTATTTTCTATCGTAATAAACTGATCCCCCACTAATTACTACGTAATAATATAATACATGTTTTCCCCCTCTACCTATGAGTCAAATAACAGGACAGATTGTGTTCTATAGCCTAGGCTGGCAACCAGTCTACTGAAGAAAGCAATGGCATCCTACTGCGGAATAATCTTCTGCCAAGTCAGTCATGTCACTTTCGAGACATGATCGCCCAAAGCGTGTATCACGTATGGCACTTCAATGACTGAACGAACTATAAGCTGACGTTTGCATACGTTTTGTTTAAAATATACTTGCCAAGAATCTGCGTGAGCATAGAACTGAAACTCTCTCTTTTCTTACTCTTTCTCTCTCTCTCTCTCTCTCTCTCTCTCTCTATTTCTCTCTGTGCTTACCTATTGCTATTTATTTTTTTTTATTTTTTTTTTTAATCATATCACCCCAAGCAAGGCGGTAACGCCACTGATGCGCAGGGGGCTACGTAAGGGTAAAAAGAATGGAAAAGAGAAAGCCGGAAACCACATCCTAAACAGGAAACAAGGGATGAGCCTCTTCACCTGTTCAATAGATGTGGGTGGAGTGTGAACCGGGCGATAGTTTAGTCTATCTACTCCAATTGAAAAAAAATAATAAAAAAGGAAAAGAGTGAAAAGATTGGAAAAGAGAAAACCGGAAACCGCATCCTAAACAGGAAACAAGGGATGAGCCTCTTCACCTGTTCTATTTATATTCCTATGTTGTGTGTTGGGTGAGTGGGCACGTGTATTCCTACTTATGACATTACTAGCAGTATAACCCGGCGTTGCTCGGATGTAATGAAAGCTTTAAAACTAATCCATGGTCCTAGAGCTCAGACTCTTTGGACGTTAGCACGAAAGACTAAAAAGCAATAGTTGTTTCCAGTTAAAGCAAAACCGTAGACTGAAAGAAAAATGAATGGATGTAAGTCAAATTTTGATTTCCTGGTATCGATATCAAATAATTTTTTTTAGTCATAAACTGAATTTTGAAGGCTAAATAAGTCCTCTGAGTAAATGGTATCATGGCTGAGACTAAGAATTACAATTTTACCTACTTAGAGTAAAAACCCGAAGCAAAATCTAAAATAAAAGGGCTGAAAAAATACAGACATACAAGCAGATAAACAGACACACACACACACACACACACACACACACACACACACACACACACACACACACACACACACACACAAACATCTTGCCTGTTATATATTATCGATTTTCTGCACTATTGTAAGAACTGCAACCTTGAAACTTCTGATTATCGTTTCTTATGTATTTGTCTATGAGTGTATCAAATTTGATTAAAATCGGACCACTCCTTCTATAACCTGGTTTTTTCGATTATCGATTTTCGACATTTATCGGAAGTATCTCGACACAAAAACTAGCTAAGAACACTCGCAGACTCTTATTGTACAACTGTGTAAATTTTCAGAAAAATCCGTTTAGCCGTTTCGGAGTGTATAAGTAACGGACACACACACACACACACACACACACACACACACACACACACACACACACACACACACAGAGACAAAGTTCCATTTATAAATAAGTTTAGATATAACCTAAAACATAAGGATAAAGCTATTGTCAGCTTTTTAAAAATACACACCTACGGATTATAACAACTACCATAAATGAAGCATTTCAAGAACATGTATTTTGGAAAATATCTCCAAGAAAGGAAAAAGGTTTTTGTAGAAATGAACTTCCTATCTTTCTTCCGAGTACATCGGACATTTTTTTCAGCGATTTTTCTTTTTTTTTTTTTTTTTTTTCACGATATTTCTTAATATGTCCGTTATTCTTCAATATGCTTTTGACATCGTCCTTTTGCATCTCTGGGTATGAAAAAAAAAAAAAATTAAAATCAATCGACTCGCAAACACTAATTAAATTACAAACATTGGATAGTTATTCAACTAGAAATGCACTTCCAGCTTATCAACGCTTCATACCTACTTTCTTTTTTTTTTATCATTCTCTTTCTCTAATCTATTTAGTTATTTCGTGCCGTATTCGTTTGTTCATTTCAGTATATTCACGTTTCTTCTCGCCATTGCTAGATGTTCCACACGTTCATTTTTCCCCCCCGTTTGTCACTCATTCATTATCGTTATTTTCTGTTCGTGTGTTTTGTATCTATTTGTTTTGAGTATCTTTAAAGATAAATATTCCCATCTTTTTTTTTATTATTCACATTCATCCTTTATTCCGTTCGTTCCTTATACTTTTTCATTTTTCTCCTTCTCTCATGTTTTTTTTTTTTTGTTTTTCATATTGCGTAAACTTTACGATGAATATTCTTGCTTTTATTTGTACACCCTTCCCTGGCCATTTCTGTAGTGCTAAGCGTTCTTTCTAGATTTTTTTTTCTTTCATTTTTGTGTCTTGCTACATTTCGTCAATGCTTGATTGATTTTCCAGTTTCTGTCTTATATAATCTCGATTTATTTCTTTTTCGTTTATATATATATATATATATATATATGTATATATATATATATATATATATATATATTCTTTATGCAAATAATTGTTCCTTTTAAATTTACTTTACATTTGTTGTATTTTCAGTCTTTTTTTTTTTTTAGTAATCTGTTACTTTTGTGCGTTTTTGTTTTTTTCTTTTCTTTACGACTTTCTTATCTCGTGAGAAAGTTATTTTTGTTTTGTTTTGTTTAGAATTCCGTGATTGAATCAGGTCTTGTTTTCGTCTGTCAAAGAAAAGTCACTGTCTCTTGTTCATTTTTCTTTGTAGACTTAACAAAGAATGTAACAAGGTATGGCAAGAAGCAGCAAAGTCATTTGTTTTATTTATACAAGTAAAGCAAAACAAGCACCTTGCTTCTGCAAATAATATACACCACTTACCTCCGTATTTCGTTTCATATTCCTTCTTCCTTCTTCTTTTTTTTTTCGTAAATTTTAATTTATTTTGATGTCGATTTTAATTTTACCATCTCTTCTGGATCCGCGCTTTGATTCTTATTTTATTTTGTTTATTTCTTTCGTTTTTTCTTTTCTTCGGGTTTTTTTCTTCTTATCGCTTTAGTTTGTTACTCTTTCCTTCTCATTTTTTTTGTTTCTTTTCGTTGTTTCTTTTCTTCTCGATCTTTCTTTTCTTTGCGTTTTTTTTTTTTTTTGGTTTTACTTATCTTATTGTTTTTTCTTTTTTTTTTTTACTGTTCTTCTTGTTTTTCTTTCCATCTAGTTTTTTCTTTTATTCCCATTTATCCTTCTCAGTTGTTGGTTGTTGTTTTTTCTCTTTCATTCTCATTTCATTCATTCATTTCATTCATTCATTTTTTTAATAATAATTCATTCATTTTTTTTCTCTTTCATTCGCATTTCATTCATTCATTTCATTCATTCATTTCTCTTTCATTCTCATTTCTCTTGTCCCTTTTTTTGTTGTTTCTTTTCCTTGTTTCATTTATTATTGTTTTCTTTTCTTTTCGTTTTTTTTCTTTTCTTTTTTTCGTTACTTTTTTTATATTCTCAGATTCTCTTTTCTATTTCTTTTAAAATACTTCCTTTATTTTCAGTAGCTGACGACTCTTTGCACAACAATATAACTTTCATTAATTTGACTTTTTCCAATATATATTTTCGATTTATTTTTTTTTCAATGCTATTCTCATGTATTGTTTTATTCGTATCTTCTGTTTATATTTAGATCAGCCAGTTAAGTGAAACATTCACCATTCAGTATAGATTTTCAGAGACATACTGGTGATTTTCTAAGCAAGTTGATCAATTCTCCTGATTGATTATCTTAGTAGTTAATACTTTTTATGATTATTATATTTTGGCTATTCAAAACTTTTAACCAGGTTCTCTCTTTCCATTGAGAGAAATTGTTATGCTATGTTAGATTTCATCTTGAAAGTTAAGAAATGAAGAAGCAGCTCATTCATCCATTTAGGGCATGAAGTATGGTACTTCATTATGCTGCACAATTCTTGCAAAAAGCTTGTATTTCTGCTTGTAACTAGTTTCTTTTAATGTATTTATTTACGGTTACTTGATTCAGAATTTTTACAGATTATCCAAGTATTTTTGCAGATATAGGCAGGTTGACATGCCGTAAAAAGAACGAAAACAAAAAACAAACAACTAATCTATCAATCCCGATTTAGTCATTTTTTTATGAAATAATTATGGTAATGTTGTAGTAAATGATATAGACCAGTAGTTATTAAACGAAGTTCATATAGATTCTTGGGAGCCATGAAATATTATTGAGTGTTTACACAAAAATAGCAAATTGGGGGTCCACAGAAATATTTAAGTGGCCCATAAAGGAATTCACCTACGGCACGATTGTTACAACCGAGAACTGAATTTGCTACCATAATTTCTACCATATTAAAATACGACAAATAGAAATCGAAAAATGCGAAAAACAACTATAAATTTGCAGGAAACAAGATCAAAGCAATATATGTCACTCAACCAGATGTTTTGATTAAAAATTGTGAAGGATTATATAAAGATTATAATTTATTATATACGAGGGTCATTCAATAAATAAGGTGAATTTTTCCGTATAAGGACTTCTACGAGGGTCATTCAATAAATAAGGTGAATTTTGAGGCATAAGGACTTCTACGAGGGTCATTCAATAAATAAGGTGAATTTTTCAGTATAATGACTTCTACGAGGATCATTCAATAAATAAGGTGAATTTTTCGGTATAAGGACTTCTACGAGGGTCATTCAATAAATAAGGTGAATATTTCGGTATAAGGATTCTACGAGAGTCATTCAATAAATAAGGTGAATATTTCGGTATAAGGATTTCTACGAGTGTCATTCAATAAATAAGGTGAATTTTTGGGCATAAGGACTTCTACGAGTGTCATTCAATAAATAAGGTGAATTTTTGGGCATAAGGACTTCTACGAGTGTCATTCAATAAATAAGGTGAATATTTCGGTATGAGGACTTACGAGGATCATTCAATAAATAAGGTGAATATTTCGGTATAAGGATTCTACGAGTGTCATTCAATAAATAAGGTGAATCTTTCGGTATGAGGACTTACGAGGGTCATTCAATAAATAAGGTGAATATTTCGGTATAAGGTTTCTACGAGTGTCATTCAATAAATAAGGTGAATCTTTCGGTAGGAGGACTTACGAGGGTCATTCAATAAATAAGGTGAATATTTCGGTATAAGGATTCGACGAGGGTCATTCAATAAATAAGGTGAAATTTTCGGTATAAGGACTTCTAATACAGATAGAAGCTTACTTTTTTTAAAGTTTTTACTTCTTTTTCAAATAGATGTAATTTTTTTGCGGATTGAAAAAAACTTTCATTTTATTAAATTAATTTAATATATTAATAATAAATGATAATATTAATCTTAGATATTTATAAAATAAAATATAAGTTAATATATGCAGAATATAAAAATATTAATGATAAAATTAATATATAATTCAAATATATAAATTATGTCAGGATTCCATATAACGGAATATATACATTTACTATTTGTATAATGCAATTCATAAACTTATCTATTTGTAAAAAATTAAATATGATTTTTTTCATCGAATGGTTATGGAATTCTGTTATGGTACCTTGTCTATAGGAGTGGACTCTTCCTCCGTCAATAAATACTACTCTGCGTGACTTCCGGGGAGGCAGTCAAGAGACAGTCGTCAGGCAGTCGAGACGCTGCGTAAATATAGAGTTCGGACGTACACTTCTATCTGTTAACTATTAATACTTTTATTTGTATATATGTTCTGTTATTCTAATACACTGGGTTAACCTACCTTATTCTTTCCGTGTCATTCTTCTTGACCCTAACAGGCCACAATCATTTGGCGACAAAGATTCACCACAACAGTTTCCCCCATAAAAAAAATAAAAAAATTAAGAACAAAATTTGTTCCATGAGTAAAAATTAGGCTGAGAACCACTTATGTAAATGTTCTACCTCATGTAATTTCAAATATGGCTTTGAGCTTATATAAAATTTCTGCTTCATACTTAGATGAATGTTAGCAATTTCATCTTCATCAGAGCGAGCCGAATACATACATCCTCATAACACTTTCTTTCTAGTTTTCACGATTATCCTAGGAACTGGTAGGTCTTCTGTTTGGCATCCTGTGTCTTAACACATTTCTTGAATGTAAGTTTTGAATAGACACCATATGCTAGTCTGTTCATGTTTTGTTGGCCACAACTAGACGTCACTGATAAGCTTCAGAAATGCCAAGTAAATCTAGATGACTTTAGAGCCGGGCAGAAAATCCTTATAGAGCTGCTTGTTTCTAGGGTGCTATTTTCAGGAGTGATTCATTTCAAAACATTGCATTCCTATATACAACTATTTTTCCCTACTCTTTTTGTAATTATTGACGTCTAGAACGAGGTAGAGCGAGCAAGAGAGAGAAAAAGATTGGGGGACAGAGAGAGTGCTAGTCTGGAAGAACAGATTTCCAGATTATTGACAGCTTGCTCTCTGCAGTTCGAAATTCTGTCAGAAGCCTTAAGTCTCTCGATTTCCATCATTTTACTATCGAATACAAATGAAGCAGCGTATCAAGTCAGGATCATTCGCTTTCCTAATAATATATCGGGCAAGACATTCCTGAAAAAAAAAAACCCAAAAAATAACTGTCTGTTTTATTTTCATGTTGTTTAACAGTTTAGTCAAAATATCATCACGGCTAAAAGATTTTTTTTCTTTTATTTATCATTGTTCTTTCAGAAAGATCAACCACATTCTTTCTGTCCATCTCTTGGAATTTGCCTAATCACTCAACATGTAACTGCTTTTTTTTCTTTGTCATTGTCGGTGTCTCATTCTTCCATTTTTTCTAGCTGTTTTTAATTTTCTAACTTGTTTGTTTTCAATCATTTATTTCGCCAACCATTTTTCTCTCAACTTTTAAAGTTTTTACTCGTTCCTGCACCGTTAAAATACGATAAAAATTCTACATCCCAGATCTAGAATATTACTGAATTTTGCAGATAATTGCTGGTGAGTCTTAACCATAGGATATATATATATGTATATTTTAAATTAGAGAAAATTTTCAAAATTCAAAACTGTCGGATGTACATTTCGACATAGGATCTCTCATAGAGTCTCTACGTCACGTCAGAGACATTGTTTTTCCAAATGGCGAAGGCCCTGAGTGTTGAGGGGTTTTTGGTTAACAACGGTTAAAAGTGGAAAAAGACAGAGCTGGTAGTCGCGGGGTTACAGGGTGTTGAAATGGTATATTTAGGAAGGGTAGGAGTAGGAGTTCATATTTTATAAAGATAGACAACTAAATGAGTTAAATTACTTTTTAATCTATATATATATATATTTCCTAAGAAAGACATAACGTGCATTTGGTGGGATTGGAAAGAAATAATGGACTATGACCTTCTACCATATAATCAGTCAATTGAATTTAAAAAGTACTGCTCGCAGCTGGTCGGATAAAAGTCCGAAATTATATATATAATGTATCGAGGCAACAGATAATTTTCTAAAAAGTATTGTTAAATATTAGAGACAATGAATGTCTATGTTTAATCATGACCCGTTCTAAACATCGTATTTTGGCTGTAATTACAGGTAAAAAATAAAGACAAAAATTCTCCAACATTACATTGCATTTAAATATATGGTTCTGTTAACATTTCGGGCTCTTACGTGGTGTGACGTCATAGAACCGCAGTACAAATTTACGAACTGCGTTTGCTATTTGGCGATGGTTGACGTTATTTTTTTTGTCAGCACAAGATAAAATCGTCTTTGATGGTGGATATTTTTATGTTAATGTCCCTGTAATCGTTTGTTGTTGATAAAATATATTGTTGGTAATTTTACAAAAATATGTATTTAGTAATTCTTTTGATATAAAAAAATCAACTTTTAAAATAAAAATCTGTTGTTATATTCTTTTAGTGTTGTACTGATTATCAGGCTACCATAAAAAGTACTGTTGTTCTTTTTTTTTAATCATATCACCCCAAGCAAGGCAGTCCACTGTCACTATAGCGCAGGGGGTTACATAGAGCGATTTGGTATAGGAAATGGCAGAGAGAGGGTGATAGACGAGTTAGGAGGTACGTAGGGAGAGTGTTGGGGGGAATGGGTGCGAGTTAGTGTGTTAGGAGGTGTCTATTGACCTTACATTTAAACTCCTGGAGGTTGTAGTCATCGGTGAAGCAATCATGCTGAAGGGAATTCCACAGGCAGGAAGCGCGAGAAAAGAAGCTATTGGAGTAGAAATTGCGGTTATATTTCGTCAGTTTCACTCTAAAGGGGTGGGACCTAGTTGCCAATCTAGTATCTGGTGCAATTTCACACCTAGGGGGCACCAGTGATTTAAGTTCATCCGAGCAGAAGCCGTGAAAGTACTTATAGAAGAGGCACTGGGAAGCCACGTCACACCGGTGAGAGAGTGACTGCAGGCGGGCAGCTAAGTCGGTATCGATCACATTACAGATTCTCCGCTGTATTTTGTCGAGAATCCCGAGGAGAATAGCAGGGGCACCCGACCAGATGTGGCAGCAGTATTCAATACACGGGCGGATGGTAGATTTATATATGGGTAGGATAGATTCAGGCGGAAAGAATTTCCGGGCCCTGCACAGAGAGCCGACTTTCATAGCAGCGTATTTAGCAATGGATTCGACGTAGTCATTCCACTTGAGGTCCGCTGAGATTGTCAGGCCGAGCAGGCGTAGTGTTTTACTCTCTGGGAGGCAAGCCTGTTCCATGCCAATGGCGGGGAGGTGCAGTTGTCTGTGGTGGTTAATTGACAGCAGCTTTGTTTTGGAAGAATTGAATTTTACGAGGCATTTCTTACCCCAATCCACCACGGTTTGGAGGTCCTTCTCAAGCTCGGCAGCGAGGTTCGGCTTGTCACCAACACCAGATTTTTGATGGAGGTGAGAGTAAACTGTGGTATCATACCTACTTGGAATGTTATGGCATCGGGGAGATCATTGATGTAGATTAGAAAGAGCGTAGGACCTAGGATGAAGCCTTGGGGTCACCTGCGTTTGTAGGATAGTTCTGAGAGGCATCAATATAAATATGTACTGTCAATTATTCAAACGAAAGGTTAAATAGGAAACCCTCATTCTGGTCTAGTCTGTTGCATTCACCAGCCAATCATATCACTGTGAAAGGGAACCAAGGTGTATGCATATTTATTGCGTCACTTTTGTTTAAAGTCCTCAAATGGAGAGGCTTCTGCTATTTCTTACACTTCTTTGTAATTCTATAGCACTAGTCTACAAGATTCGATGATGTGGGATCTTTGCCGAAACGCACATGTTTTACTCTCTCACTCATTATCAGGTCTAATAAATTGTTGAAGGTCTACCGGAATTTATTTGATGTGCTTGAAGGGACAAAATTATTAACCAGATTATATGTCTGAATATACAGCAGCGGCCACAATATAAGGACCGGAAAACACAAAGACATAAAAAAGTGTATTAATTAAAGAGTAATGCATGATTAGCAATGGAATTTTTACCGAATAAAGATTAGGGTGTAATGCAGAAATATTATACAAAGTTACAAAAATTTACATAATAGTTTTTAAAAAAATAAAGATTAAATGAACAAAGGAAACTACTGGACAAAACTTAAGGAACAATGTTAATAATTTGCAAAAACTTTTAATTTACATTGTTAAAAAACACGATGGAGCTGTTCAACAATAAGTAAAAGTTCATTTATAATTAGGACTTAATTTTTAAGCAATATGGCAAATTCAAAACGCAAAACGCTCTCTTTTGAAGAAAAAAAATTCATTATCGCTAACTATCAAGAAAAAAAGTCAGTTTCAGAAAACTGTCGTTCATCGTGACATTAGCAGGTATAAAACCGTTAAAACTTTAGATGCATAACCAAAAACCGGCAGACCTACAAAAACATCGCAAAGAGGAGATCAAAGAATTATTAGAATATCTGCCAAAACCGTTTGAAACTGCAACATCAATAACCCGAAAATTTAATAATGACACAATAAAATCTCAAGGAAAACGGTTGCTCGTAGGTTAAAAAAATGCAGAATTGCATGCCCGTGTTCCAGCTTCGAAGCCTTTCATTTCAAAGCGAAACCAAAGGAGTATGCGAGAGAACATGTTGTTTGGACGGATGCACAATGAGATACAGTTCATTTCAGTGACGAGTCTAAGATTACTATATTTGGTTCTGAGGGCAAAACTTACATACGCCGTAGAACAGGTGAAAGATTGTCTTCTCAATGTGTCAAGAAAACCGTTAAGTTTGGTGGCGGCAGTGTGATGGTGCGGACAATTATTTCATCTGCAGGAGTTGGCCCTATCATCCGCGTACATGGCAACATCATTTTGCCTAGCGGAGTTTTATATCAACACAAAATAAAATCGTCGGTGATGGCAGATGTTATTGTATTACCGTCTTAATAACTTTTCTGAAGATGGCTCATGTGAGCCGAAAGCTTAGAACCAAATTAATAAAAAATTATCCAAATGTTGGAGAATTGTTTTTTTTTTTTTTTCAACTGAAATTAATGCCAAAATACGTTTAGAATATATATATATATATATATACTTCAGAGAGATTTCGAAATCAATTTTCTCCGTATTGCTTTGTTGAAAAATAAATGTGTACAGTGTTCTACCTATGTGGGAGCGATATAAATCCAGGTGAAGAGGACCCAAGACTTTACGATTTTGTGTTCCCTGTTTATTTTTTATAAAAAAGTGCTCAACACAATTAAACATTGTAGAGAATAATATAATTACAAATTAAAATTACATTGCAACACGGACGTTTCAAGATTGAATCTTGTCATCAGGCAATGTCGAATGTTGGTTGTGAAAATGATTCACATTTAAATACAAAAAACCATCGGTTTGCTATTTATGTATGTGGGAAGATATAAACCAAATTTAACTAATCAGAATAGGCGCATAGCTTTTCAATGTATGGGGCTGTTTTTTGCTTTTGAACTCTAGTTATTTAGGTGTATTTTTCTTGTGCAGCGTGTCGCAATACACATTTATAATTATATGATTATATTATGTAACGAATATAGTGTGGTCTGACGAAATGAGCTAATTCAGCTCATAGAAATTAATTATAATTTATAACCAATCTAAATGACGTGTTGAGTTTTTCTTTATAAGTATCATATTGCTTTGGATAACATCCACTGAGCTCTCTATACAGATATAACACTTCATATTTTATATTAAGTTTATTTTGTTGGATTATCCTCGCAGTTTACGGACTTGACATCTCTAACTATATATATATATATATATATATATATATATGTAAAATAATACAAAAAATCGATTTTTAAATCTGCTGAATAAGCATGTCTACGAGGAAATCTTCGTTTCTTCAGCAATGGCGAAATCAAAATTTTATTTTAGAGTAAATAAAATTTTGGTTTCGCCGTTGCTGAAGAAACGATGAATTCCTCGTAAAAATGGCCATCCAACGGATTTAAAAATCGAAATTTTTGTTATATTTTTTATATTGGGCTCTGTAATTAGAATGTAATATTTACATCGAGCCATCCACCTTGATCAATTTTAATATTAATGAAATTAATATTAATTAGGTTCAGGTTTTTATTTTTAATTTACCTATCTGATCATCCTTTTGAATGAATACATATATATATATATATATATATATATATATATATATATATATATATATAAACGCGTTACATGTAAAACTTTTCGGCTTTGTCATACAATTTCACCAATATTGTTCTTGATATATAAAAGCCTGAATTTTTGCATGTATAAAATTATACTAAAGGCTTATATCATATTACTATAGATTATTCCGCATATATTTCACCTGCTAACTAAAAATACACCGTGTGTTGGTATGTAAACGAATTATAACGCTGTTCAAGGAAGAATAGCTTTGCTGATTGTATGTCAGTTTGGTTTTCGAAGATTTTGCTGAGTATGTGGAGTATCAAGTGCGCGAGCCTAAGGGTATCAGAACAGGGCATAACCTTTCTTTTGCAGAAGTAACATTAGATATAACATGGCGTGTCATCGGGCATTTCAAATTTTCATACGGGTTTGAGTTTGAGTTTTGTTTAACAGCATATCAACACCTCTGTGGGTTATTTAATATTTTAAGTTTTATTTCTTAAGGTTTCGTTATAGTGAGGAGGAGATTTAGTCAGATTTAATTAAATGTTTTTGTTTTTATTCTTTTATATTTTAGAAAGCTGAAAATGTCTTCTAGCTTTGTATTTAAAAATATTTTGCTGGGAATATTTTCTTCATTCATAAATGTTTAATGGCAATAATTTTTTTTCTTCACAAATGTATTGTTGGAAATATTTTTCCTTAAAACATGTGTATTTTTCTATGAAAGTACATTTTTATGTATATATTTCTATAAAAGTCTATATTTATACTTTCTATATATATATATATATATATATTTCTATATATATATTTTCTATATATTTATACTCTATATTTATACTTTCATATTGTTTTGACACCAGTTTGGGGTTTAACTAGTTGCTAAGACCCTAACAGGTGCTACCACTCCGAGTTAGGGTAGACATAGGAACAAAAGCAATAAAGAAGTGGTTCCATGCACTTCAAAATATTGCAATCAGAGGCCTTGCTGCCGGATGCAGTTTACCGTCATACCCAGGGCCAACTTCATAAGCACTGAAAACAAATGTGTGTTATAACGTATTGCACATCTAAACTTATTTATAAATGGAATTTTTTTTGTGTGTGTATGCGTGCGTTTCTCTGTGTGTGTGTGTGTGTGTGTCCGTTATCTATAGACTCCGAAACGGCTGAACCGATTTTCTTTTAAATTTACACAGTTATACTATAAGCATCTGCGAGTGTTCTTAGCTAGGTTTTGTGTCGAGGTACTCCCGATAAATGTCGAAAATCGATAATCGAAAAAATCGGGTTATAGAAGGAGTGGTCCGATTTTAATCAAATTTCATACACTCATAGACAAAGACATAAGAAACGATATTCAGAAGTTTCAAGGTTGCAGTTCTTACAATAGTGCAGAAAACCGATAATATATATATATATATATATATAAGGCAAGATGTTTATTTTAGTTTTGCTTCGGGTTTGGCTCTAAGTAGGTATAATTGTAGTTCTTAGTCTCAGCCATGATACCATTTACTCAGCGGACTTATTTAGCCTTCAAAATTCAGTTTACGACGAAAAACTTATTTGTTATCTATAACAGGAAATCAAAATTTGTCTTACATCCATTCATTTTTCTTTCAGTCTACGGTTTCACTTTAACTGGAAACAACTATTGCTTTTTAGTCTTTCGTGCCAATATCCAAAGAGTCTGAGCTCCAGGATCATGGATTTGTTTTAAAGCTTTCATTACACCCGACCAACGCCGGGCTATACTGCTAGTGGTAAAATAATTTCAATAGTCGGTCTTGTTTGTTGAGGGCGAATACACTGCGGATTATCGATTTCTTTCTGGATTAGACATGCACAAGTAATGACCATCATTACGCAAATGCAGAATCATCTCTCATTGTTAAAGGTGATATATCGCCATTCGACTTTCCAGCTGAAACCTTGGGGTAACATTAGAGACTGTGTATGAATATGTTGTGGAGTCATTGGAAGCAAGGTTGCAGATACACTTACCCACATTCTTGTTGCAAATAAACGCTTTCCGATGGTCCGTAATGATAAAAATGGTGGTCCATATTTGCTCTTAAATGTAATGGGTAAACCGTGTGGTAAGCCACTTACTCTCATATTTCTGAGTCGTTCTTGATTGATTTTCCATGCCGTGGTTACACAAAACCTAGCCTCCTGGTATATTTTTTTTTTATAAGCGTTTCACTCCGAGCAAGGCATGTCACTGCCACTACTGCACAGGGGGCTATATAGAGTGGAGAAAGGATGGTTAAATATAGGAAATGTCAGAGGGTGGGCGATAGGCGGATAAGGATACCGAGAATGGTTAAATATAGGAAATGTCAGAGGGTGGGTCATAGGCGGGTAAGGATACCGAGAATGAGGGTTGGGTAGATGAGAGTGTTCTGAGAATAATTGGGAATTAGTGTGATAGGAGGTGTCTATTGACCCTACATTTAAACACCTGGAGATTGTAGCTGTCAGGAAAGCAAACTTGTAGAAGGGAGTTCCACAGGCGGGAAGCGCGAGAAAAGAAGCTGTTGGAGTAGAATTTACGGTTACATCTTATCTGTTTAACTGTAAAAGGGTGGGACCTAGTTGTTAATCTAATATCTCATGTAAATTCGTGCTTAGGCGGCGCCAGTGCTCTGAGTTCATCGGAGCAGAAGCCATGAAAGTACTTGTAGAAGAGGCACAGGAAGCCACATCACGCCGGTGAGAGAGTGGTTGCAGCCGGTCTGCCAAGCCAGTATCAACCACGTTACAGATCCTCCTTTGTATTTTGTCATGTATGGTTAATCAACCACTGTTGCCAACCGTAACTTCAGGGCCAATATTTGAATATTGTTGTTATCGTGGCATCACGACGAAAACATGCAAATCTTTTTCAAAATGACCACTCAACCTTTTGAAGTGTACCGACTTGGCACCTTTCAAACAGTTCTATTTAAAGAAAAGTAACCCCTGTGTCTCTCTGGCCTGAAATCTGCTTGCACTTTAATAATTCATTTCCCTGAATATTTCTCAGTATGCCTACCCGTCGAAAACTGGTATGACTGGTACTAGTTTACAAAATGGCGGAATAATTTGAGAATTGTGTTAGAATATCTACTATCAGGTCAAAACTGGCATCGTCTTTGAAGCTGTTGAAGTGTGTATGGTATTTTTGTTATTGAGATTTTAATGGTCTTAGAAATATTGTAGTTCTTTTTTTTTTTTTTGTTCTTCTATATTGTGTATGCCTGCCTGAGTCTGTTGTGTGTTCGTAGATGTAAAGATTTTAATGTCAAAAATGTTATCCTCGAAAAATATTCGGCTTCAATGTAGTTATGTTTGCTTGTACACATATACACAACCATAAGTGGGACCTGGTTATGACGGTAAATTGCATCTGGCAGCAAGGCCACTGATTTGGGAGGTTGTGAAGTGCATGGAATCACCTCTTAATTGCGGTTGTTCCCAAGTCCACTCTGAGTAGTAGCACCTGTTAGGGTCCCTGCTATGGGCAAATAGTTAACCCCACAATGGTGTCAAAACACTATGGAAATGTAAAATACACTTTTATAGAAATATATGCATAAAATAGATTTTTATAGAAAAATATACATTTTTGAAAAAAAGATTATTGCCATAACATATTTTTGCAGGAAAAAAAATTATTCTCAGCAGAAAAATTTTAATACAAAACTAGAGGACATTTTTCTAAAATAAAAAAAATATAAAAACAAAAATTTTCATTAAAATTTGACTAAATCAACCTTCTTATTATAACTGAACATTAAAAAATACCTTAAAATCCCACCTTTTTGACATTAAATGACCCACAGAGGTTGACATCCTGTTAAACAAAACTCAAACTCAAAACTACCATAATTGTTAGGCCAACTCTGTTTTCTAAGAGAAATTATGCATTTCATACTATTGTTAGTATTTATTGCCAAGTGGATAATTCTAAATGAAAATAGAATAGTTATTTTGTTATTATTACTTTTCAAAATCTTACAAGGCAAGGAAGCAAAGATGAACTCGTCCGAATCACCTTTATTTTCTTCATTTTTTCATTGATAAAACTGCAGTATAGGTAATTATTAGATATTTATAAATTCATTTGATGCACCTTTTATTGTGCAATATTAATAAAAGACCATTCTATTTTCATTTACAATCATTCACTTGGCAATAAATACTAAAAAATAGTATGAAATCCATCATTTTTAAAATACTGGGTGGTGTAATAATTATGGCTGGTAGTGTACACAGTTTCAAAATTTTAGTGATAGACAGTAACTAAGACATTTGCATTTCATTATAGCAAAGTTATTTTTCGACATTGAATAAATTAACAGTAATCCCAATTCATGCGTTATCCTGCCAAAAATAAGTCATCAAAAATAAAGAATTGTTTAAAGTAGAAAATTTGGCGGACCTGAAAAAGACTACCACCACCTTTAAATTTGTTGTTGTTCATTATTTTTGAGTTTTTTCAGCGGAGTCTTATAGATAAAGTTACCGATTATCAAAAAATAATTTGAAAAAATTTCAATATTTAAACAATTTTTGGTCGGTGGGGAGCTCAGTTTCTCATACAACGCTATAGTAAATCGATCGTCCATTTTGGAACCACACGCGTTGGGCTCGTTTTGTTTTGGTTTATTTGCTCTTGTTTTTGTATTTTTCAACTTTTCTTCAGTTCTTTACGATGGCATCTTCCCCGGAAACTCCAAGTTATGGCTTTATTCAAAAATTTCGGAAAGGGTTCAGTTGTTGAATATGCGCAAAGAAAAAAGTTAATTGCACAGGATCGATTTAAGGTTGTATGAAAAACAGAGCCCTACTTCCGCTAAAAAATTGTTTAAATGTTGAAATTATTACATTTTTTTTCAATCGGAAATTTTAGGGTTTAATCGATAAGATTGCACTGAAAAAAGTAAAAACAAATTGATAATCAATAAATTTACAGGTGATGGTAATGTCGTAACGGCGAGTGGTTCCAAAATGGAGGATCGATTTATGAAAAACTGAGCCGCACCCTTAAATTGTTTAAATATTGAAATTTTTACAAATTTTTTTTTGTTAATCGGAAAGTTTAGGGTTTAATCGATAAGATTGCACTGAAAAAAGTAAAAAAAAACAAAAAAACAACAAATTAAAGGTGGTAGTTATCTCTTTCAGGTCCGCCGAAAAATGTTCGTGCTTTATTTAAAATTTTAAGTGCGTGAAACATAAACACTCTGTGATCCTTTTAATGGGAAAGAAAATTATTTTTCATGACAAGATAAAATGTAGCGGTAACTTTGTGAAAACGGCATAAAATTCAGAGAGAAATTATGTATTATACTGATGCAATTCGTTCTCCTGCTGCCACCCAGTAGTCCCACACATGAGACAGAATAAAAGTGTTTCGATGATGACAAATTAATAACAAATAAATAGGGAATCACGCACACACACACACACACACACACACACACACACATATATATATATATATATATATATATATAGATAGATAGATAGATAGATAGATAGATAGATAGATAGATAGATACTACTGGCCATAATTATTAGGACACCCCAGTTTTTTCAAAAGAAATTATCTATTTCATACTAGTTTTAGTATTTATTGCCAAATGGAAAAAAGAGTGTTTTTTTTTTTTATTTTTACTTTCAAATTTTTACAAGGCAAGGAAGCCAAGATGTACTCTTCCGAACCACCCTAAATTTTCTTCATTCTTTCATTAATGAAACTGCAATATAGGTAATTATTAAATATTTATAAATTCATTTGATGCATATTTTATTGGGCAGTATTAACAAAAGAACCATTCTATTTTCATTTACAATTATTCACTTGGCAATAAATACTAAAAAATGTATGAAATACATCATTTGTTTAAAACACTGGGGTGACCTAATAATTATGGTCGTTAGTATATATATATATATATATATATATATATATATATATATATATATATTCCATGTACAAATTAATTAAAACAACCCCTTTAGCTTCCTTTCTTTCACTATACGTTTAGTTGATGTGTATTTTTTCCTTAGATTAGGTCATTTGACTTTGTGTACAGCAATATAATTGTATTTCCGGGTTGTGTAATGAAATTTGTTTGGCATTTAAAAATAGTGTGTCATTCGTGATTGCATCAGATTTTTATCACGCCCAGGCACTATAGTCCTGACTGTCGATTAGTTGCCCCACGGCCACTGTCTGCGATGGATGTTACTATAAGAAAGCGTAGGAAATAGATCGCGGATATTGTTGGTGTCAGCCTTTTTAGCTGTCAGTCGTGTCATCAAGGTGAAGAACCAAACTGGATCCACTAGTCCAAAACGTAAAGGAAAATCCGCTTAGAAGAGATAAAAAAACAATGCCAAGAGACGACTTATATCTAATCAGAGAAAGTGTGAAAGATCTTAGGAAGATATTTGTTTTGCTTCAATTAATTTTCACAACGTTGTACATGTATATAGTGTCAAAATTTTAGTGATAGCCATTACTAATTTCATTAGAGCAAATAATTTGTAGACATTGATTTTAGCAGTAAATTATTTCTATATATCGAGCCCGCTAAAAACAAAGGGATCTTTTCTATTGTTCAGTTTAATTCTTACATATATTATTTCAACCCATATTTTAAAAAAAATAACGATCCCACTTACATAACGTGAGCCAAACTGAAAACAAAATACGTATAAATATAGCTCATTCAACATTTTTCTATATTTCTAAGATGGGACATTGTAATTATTTACACTATATACATTTTTGCTGCTGGGCCACATAAATTGACTAAGTTGGCCAAGTATAGAACTAAATCCAATAAAAGAATTAGTAACTCAGAGTGGTAAAGAAAAACAATTGCAAACAACAAGATTGTAATATGAGCTCTGGTAAAAAAAAAATATAGTGAGACATCTGTAAGAAGCATGCCACATGGAATTAGAATAATCTACCACGGTGAACTAGATAAAGGGTTCAGATTTAAATTTCAAGCAACTAAAGAAGTTCGGAGTATACATTGACCAAGACGTAATGAATATGGCAAGACAGATGAAGACAGCAGTCCGAACAATTTAAATAGTGTAAATAGCCTATTCAAATGAAAAAAAAAGGAATATATTCTTTTAATTAAATCTGAACACGCGTAAAAGGATATTCAATAAAAGCAACATGAACTGACGGCTTTGAAAGCAACTAGCTGAGGCAGACTGCGCTTTCTCATGTTGTTCATGTCCACGATGACAGTTTTCATCTTATTCTTTGTCACATGGGCTCACTTATTGGTCTCCTTTGCTTGATAAGCTAGTTGCCTAGGAAAGCTATCAGGAATTGTCGTCGAAAATGTTGGGTCACATGTGTCATGGAGGATTAAACAGTACTACAGGAACTCGTATAGTCCTCCACTGATCGATCTGCTATAGTATCGTGTAAAAAAAAAACTCAATATGGATTCTGGGATACTACGACATGAAATAGGTGTTATATTTTATGCCTAGTTATTCATGAAAGTCAGTTAAGTGCCATACGTGATACTCGCTTTGGGCGATCATGTCTAAAAAGAAACATGACTGACTTGGAAGAAAATTTCCTATCCTATTCTTTAAACTATAGCGAAAAGGAGAAGAGACAGATTGTATTAATAAGTAGTAATTAGTGGGGGATCGGTTTATTACTTAATAACAATAGAAAACTGATCCCCAACTTTTCGCCCAGTAAAAGCTATACTTGTTTTCAACTATTATCTTTATTCAGTCATTTAAGTGTCATACGTAATAAACGCTTTGGGCGATCATGTCTCGACAGATAGGGCAGACGATTATCCCGCAGTAGGATGCCATTGTTTTCTGCGATAGACTGGTTGCCAGCCAAGGCTATAGAACCCAATCTGTCCTATTATTTAACCCGTAGCTAGAGGGAAGAGACTGATTAATACTTTTCCCATGGATGTGCGTTGTGGTGCAGTGGATATCGACTCGTAACGACAAATCGGGGGTGGCTATTTGAATTCTTTGCATTTACTTACACACAAATACCCTTGGTAAACAATAGGACAGATTGGGTTCTATAGTCTTGGCTGGCAACCAATCTACCGCAGAAAGCAATCGCAACCTACTGCGGGATAATCTTTTGCCCAGTCAGTCTCTTTCCAAACATGATCGCCCAAAGCGTGTATCACGTATGGCACTTAACTGACTGACTATTCATGACATGAAATTGGTCAGATTACCCGCTGGCATCTTTGTGGGATCTACGCAGAATCACCTGTCGGCCTACCATGGTTACTGTCATATAACTTGCCCTCTCCGAGTTACTACAGTTGGCGTTTGTTACCGAGATAGCGGTTTGCCTTTTCATTTACCGTGTCAGACTGAAAGCAGCTATGTCAGTACTAGCAGTATAGCCCGGCGTTGCTCGGGTGTAAGGAAAGCTTTAAAACTAATCCATGGCCCTGGAGCTCAGACTCTATGGACGTTAGGACGAAAGACTAAAAAGCAATAGTTCTTTCCAGTTAAAGCGAAACCATAGACTGAAAGAAAAATGAATGGATGTAAGTCAAATTTGATTTATTGGTATCGATATCAAGTAAGTGTTTTTCGTCGTAAACTGAATTTTGAAGGTTAAATATGTCCTCTGAGTAAATGGTATCATGGCTGAGACTAAGAACTTAAAATATACCTACTTAGAGCCAAACCCGATGCAAAAACTAAAATAAAAGGGCTGAAAAAATACAGATATACAGGCAGATAACCAGACACACACAAAAACATCTTGCCTTTTACACACACACACACACACACACACACACACATATATATATATATATATATATATATTATCGATTTTCTGCACTATTGTAAAAACTGCAACCTGAAAACTTCTGAATATCGTTTCTTATGTCTTTGTCTATGAGTGTATCAAATTTGATTAAAATCGGACCACACCTTCTATAACCCGATTTTTCGATTATCGATTTTCGATATTTATCGAGGGGACCTTGACACAAAACCTAGCTAAGAACACTCGCAGGCGCTTATAGTACAACTGTGCAAATTTTCAAGAAAATCGGTTCAACCGTTTCGGAGTCTATAGGTAACGGACACACAGACACACACACAGACACACACAGAGACAAAGTTCTATTTATAATTAAGTTTAGATATTTGATACACGTGAAAGAAAACTGAGAATGTTAACGCCGGGTGCGTGTTGTAATACCTGAAATACGTAAAAACAGAATGTTTTCGTCATTGAATCTTCTTTAGATTCTCGCATAATCTAATAAGAAAGATTGTTTGCAAAGGAAAGTTTTCTGGTCGATCCACTTCTTAAAATCTCACCATCGCTATGGTTTTAAGAAGGGCTTTTTGGTCGGTATCAGAATTTTCCTCGTCCCTAATAGGCATGAAAATTTCTAGCCAGGAATATATGCATAAAGTAACTCTTGGTCATATAGGCTGAATAAATTCACGCAATAAAAAACTCATATATTTTTTTAAACGAATTTTTTTATTCGATATTATTTCTTATCACTGCAGATGTTGTCTTTAGTGGGCACACGTGTTTGAGTTATTGCCTCTGCTTCGTTTATTTTAGTTTATTAAACAGTGAAATTAACAACAAATCAGCCTAAGTTGTGAAGTCCTACTAACGAATTTACATAGAATTCTGTCCTCCTCCTTATATGGCTAGATATGATTTAAATAACAGACTCAACCTCACTCTTGAATGCCAACGAGTGTATAAGAAGGAGGACAGACTTCTATGTAAATTCGTTAGTAGGACTTCACACACACACACACACACACACACACACACACACACACACACACACACACACACACACACACACACACACATATATATATATATATATATAACTACGCTCTCACACCCTGATCGAGTACTCTGGAAGAATGGTAGACTTTGAAAAAACAGTTGCTACTCTAGCATCTACGCATCGTTCATTCAGAAATGAATTAGAACACTCTCTATTACTGGCGTATGAATACATGATACATTACACGCTAAAATTTACCGCCTTCTACCGAGTGCCCATAACTCAGAGGTAGAATCGCCGACTGACGCCAATTCGGTCAGGTTTCAATCCTGGGTAAAACGCAGTCTGATGTCTCACCGTACTGATGAGCTGTGATACAGTAGAACTGATCTGTCTGCAGGTGACTATATATGAATATATATTTTTCTAAAATGAACATAGCGATAAACGAATGCAATTCACCAGTTTTTTTGGTTTTTTTTCTGATTCGTTAATTGTTCCAGTATACACACAAACATTGCATGATTCTGAGTTTTATGCGCTATGCAATCATCAGGTGCATATTTCAAACTGACAATTTAATAAATTTGAATTTAAGTTCAAGGGAATTCTTCTTCTTCTATATGCCCTGTTCATTCAGAAAGTAGGCGATCAAGGTTCTCCGCGTCTCCCTATCCCTTGTGGCTTTTAGTATGTTTGCTCCTGTTACACCTCGCAAACCCCGTTCCGTCACCCAGCTGATCAGGCCCCGCAAATATGTTATCCGCTGTCTTCCTCTGTCTCTTTTTCTTTCTATCTGGCCAGTCAGTATCAGGTTCTCCAAGTTCTCCTTCCTCATTGCATGTCCCAGGAACTTCAGTTGTCCTTTCCTGATGCTCGGTATTAATTTCCTTTTTGTTGCCATTCTTTCCAACACCTCATCGTTGATTGCATGCTCAGTCCACAATATCCGCAGCATCCTTCTGTAGAACCACATTTCTGCTGCTTCCAGCTTTGTCCTCATTTTTGATGATATTGTCCAGCATTCACTGCTGTATTGAAGAACTGACATCACATAGCAATCCAGCACTCTAATTTACTCCTTACAAAAAGAACACGGAATGGAGATGATTTTTACCACATTTCTGGCATGTTGGGTCTGAGCTGATGGTAATAAAGAACATAACTTGTCTGAATATCTGCCATAGTAATAGAGTAGTGAGAGCCTAGCAATGTTTCAACGATAGGATGAGAGTTATCTTTTACTTTTGTGTGCCATATCCTTTCAGGACGTAGTCAATCATGGCTTTCCACAGCTCCCTGTCCCTGGTGGCTCTTGGCACGCTTTCTCCTGTTGCACCATGCAACCCTCATTCCATCATCCACCTGATGAGGTCCTTCAAATATGTTATCCACTGCTTTCCCTTGTCTCTTTTTTTCCTCTATCTGGCCTGGTAGAAACAAGTTCTCCAAGCCCTCCTTCCTCACTGCATGTTCCAGGAACTTTAGTTGTCTCTTCCTCAGTATTAATTTTCTTTTCGTCTCCATCCTTTCCAAAATCTCGTCATTCACATGCTCAGTTCACGATATCCGCAGGATCCTTCTGTAGAACCACATTTCCGATGCCTCAATTTTTGTCCTCATTTTCGATATATTTTCTAAATTTTAGTTACTGCTTCTTTTAATAACAAGACAAAAAAGTAAATATTTTGCTGTTCCATATAGATTAATAGTTAAAAAATTTTAAATTCAAAATAAAATAAAAAATAATAATAAAATGCAGGGAGGAAAAATCAAAGGGGGTTAACTTATTTCACAAACATTTCTATCATAAACCCACACTAAAGAAAATCTTCAACAAAAATAATGTCAAAGCCAGTTATATCTGCGTCAAAAACATAGATAAATATATTTCACAACAGAATGCTATGATATAAAATAAATATTTGGCCCAAATAAACAACACCCAACACCCAACTAATAGCAAAAATGACACTTCTAAAAATAATTGCAACCCTAAAAAAATAAAACCTGCCTATTGAATGGACAATGTATGTCCGAAAGCATTGTTTCTAGAGCTCAAATTCATTCGGATGATAATGATCTTAAATTTTACTTTGGAAGCATTTCTAATAGTGGAAGATAAGATTTACCAGCAACATGTTGTCTTTAAACAACTGTAAATACAAGAAAAGTACTGTTTTATCCATACAGTATTGGAAATTAAAATACAAAAAGAACACAATTATTACCTGCAATAGAGTAGCTAAATCCAAGTATTATAATGGAAAGGAGATAAATGTAATCTATGCCTTTAAGAAAAACTTATCATCTTAAACCCTATCAGTCAGTCAAGTGCCATACGTGATACACGCTTGGGCAATCATGTCTCGAACGATACATGACTACTTGGGCAGAAGATTATCCCGCAGTAGGTTGCGATTGCTTTCTGCGGTAGACTGGTTGCCGACCAAGGCTATAGAACCCAATCTGTCCTGTTATTTAACCCATAACTGGAAGGAAGAGACGGATTAATACCATTCCCAAGGGTATTTGCGCGTAAGTGAATGCAATGGATTCAGCTCCCCGAGTTCGAATTCCCTATCAATAATCCTAATTTGCTTAATAAAAGAGGTGATTTAATGACCACATACTGTCGTTGATTAAAATATTTACTTAAATTCTTTGACTCAGATTGGTATAGATTCCTCTGTACGTTTGCTTCTGTTTTTCTTACATTCTTTCATCCTTTCTTCTTTCTTTCCCCCGCAATATTGTTTATGAATTAAATCCCTTTATTTTAGCTCCTTATGTGCGTTGTGGTACAGTGGTTATCGGCTCGGAACAAGAAGCCGGGGAGCCGAGTTTGAATTCTAGTTGAATCCATTGTATTCACTTACGCGACAATACCCTTGGGAAAGGTATTAATCCGTCGCTTCCTTCCAGTTATGGGTTAAATAGCAGGACAGATTGGGTTCTATAGCCTTGGTCGGCAACATGTCTACCGCAGAAAGCAATGGCAACCTACTGCGGGATAATCTTCTGCACAGTCCGTCATGTCTCTTTCTAGACATGATCCTCCAAGCGTGTATCACGTATGGCACTTAACTGACTGGCATTGTGCAATTTTTAATTCTAAATTTTACTTCTTAATTTTTTTATTTTATTCTATATTATTTATATTTTAAAAATTTAAATATTTGAATATTTAAATTTTTACGACTCATGATTTACGCTCCTTTCATTTCTTTTAACTGCATTTTATTATTATTTTTTATTTTTTATTTTATTTAAAGTCTTAATTTTTAAATTTATATTCTAAATTTTTATAGCCATTGATTATTTAATTTTTTTAATCTTGCTATTTAAACAAGCAGTAACTGAACATTATAAGACTTAATTCCCATGAACGTCGAGTGAAATTAAATTCAAATTTATTAAACTGTCAGTTTGAAATATGCACCTGATGATTGCATGACACATGAAATCCAAGTCGTGCCAAAGACGTAGGATAATATATATATATATATATACGCACGCGCACCAAGAATAGCCTGAGTCGTTAATGATGTTTCAAGCGTGTATGACTAGGACGGCGTGAAAGCCTAGTTTGTCTGTTGTATTTTTTTTTGCTTTTGAGCACTTTACTGAGTAGGTCGGTGTTTTTGATTTAATTTAATTTTCTTGTTCGGTATTTTTATTGTCTGAGGAATTGGATCTTCCGTAAATCTTCTTTTGCTCACACCAACATGGTTAATTTTACTTTAGTTTATATATATATATATATATATATATATATATATATATATATATAATAAACTTTTCTTTACACCTAATGGTGTGCAGAGCAGCGTTTTTGTGGTTTCCGTAACAAACTGTTTTTTATGGGGCAGGCTTGTTAGTCCTGCGCCCAACCCCCAAACCTGGAGGAACGATGATCAACGTACAATTAAAATATTTGTTACTAACCCTGAACTTTGCAATGGACGTTCTGACAAAGAGAAAATCCGTAGTGTCGCAAGGATTAAGAACAAAGTTTGCCGTAACCCTCTTGAAACAAGCAATTTTTTTTAAAAAAAACGCTGGCGTTCTTAATGTGCCCAAATCAACTCGATGCCGTATCCTGAGGACGGTTGCAAAATATGGAAAGTCAGAGGTTCGCCCCCATTAAAAGATATCCACAAGCAAAAGAGGAATGAGTGAGCAAGAAATCCCATGAAGGTAAATTTTCAAACTGTTTTGTTCACCGATGAGTGTCAAGAGACCCTTGATGGGCCCTATGAGTGGAGGAGAGGATGGTACCGTAATGAGGGTCCACGTCCCCACCGGATCAGGAGGTCAACAAGGAGGTGTTGGTGTCATGTTTTGGGCTGCAATCATTGGTAATGAGCTGGTAGGACCATTCAGAGTCGCAGATGGAGTGAAAATGATCGCCAAACACTACATTGACTTCATTAAGGAACACCTCGAACCCTGGTACAAGAAGAAGAATTTGTTATTCCGGAAAAAGATGGTATTCATCCATGATAATGCACCGTCTCATGCTGCAAGGACAGCCACTGAATAGTTAGAGTGTTTTTGCCAGACATGGAAAAATAATGCAATGGCCAGCCTTATCTCTAGATTTAAATCCCATCGAAAATCTGTGGAGCATTCTGAAAAGGAAGATTTACTCCGGAGGAAGGCAGTACACCTCCAAGGATGAACCCTGGAATGCCGACCTAACTGCTTCCAAAAACATTTCATCAGATGAAAT
>JBBBDQ010000392.1:0-17500 GCA_037127315.1 Ascarosepion bandense
TATCTATCTATCTATCTAAGAAGTGTATACACACGCCAGTCACCGAAAGAACAGTTCATTCCCGAAGAGTAATGCATATATTGCAGAAGTGGAAACTGTTTTTAACATTTCTTCCCCAGAGAGCTTAATCATAATTTAGTTTTAATAAACTCGAAAACCTGAAGAGTGAAGACCTTACAATAATACCTTCAGGAAACTACGAAGTGAGCATGATTGAAATAACACTTTTCAGCTAAGTGATAATCTACTCAACCTTATTGAGAGTGAGAGAGAGTGTGTGTGTGTAAAAGAGAGAGAGAGATCCACAGAGACATAGAGATAAATATACAGAGAAAGAGAGACAGAGACAGTGACGGAGGAGTAATGGATAGCGGCTCGGATTGAAGAATTGAAGAGCCGAGTTCGAATTCCAGTTGAATTCATTGCATTTACTTGCATTCAGTGCATACCTTTTCCCTTTCCCCCAGCTATGGGTAAATAGCAGTGCAAACTGGCTTCTACAGCCTTAGGTGGCAAGTGGTTTAGAAGAAGGAAAAACTCTGAATTTAAAACCAGCCTGGCAGTTCACGGAAAACATTTACCAAATACTTTATAGTAATGCTTGAAATCACATTAGTTATTATAGCTTTCATACCTTCTAATGAACTAGGTTTGGTTGCATACATAATTTTTTTCACATGTCAGGTGTAGCCATGGATCAAATTGATTCTGAAAAAAGAAAATATTTTTTTACTCATCTAAAAACTAGCAGTATAGCCCGGCGTTGCTCGAGTGTAATGAAAGCTTTAAAACTAATCCATTGTCCTAGAGCTCAGACTCTTTGGACGTTGGCATGAAAGACTAAAAAGCAATAGTTGTTTCCAGTCGAAGCGAAACCGTAGACTGGAAGAAAAATGAATGGATGTAAGTCAAATTTTGATTTCTGGTATCGATATCAAATAAGTTTTTTTTGTCGTAAACTGAATTTTGCAGGCTAAATAAGTTCTCTGAGTAAATGGTATCATGGCTGAGACTAAGAACTACAATTATACCTACTTAGAGCCAAACCCGAAGCAAAAACTAAAATAAAAGGGCTGAAAAATACAGACATACAGGCAAATAAACAGACAGACACACACAAATATCTTGCCTTATATATATATATATATATATATATATATATATATATATATATACGTTATCGATTTTCTGCACGATTGTAAGAACTGCAACCGTGAAACTTCTGAATATCTTTTCTTATGTCTTTGTCTATGAGTGTATCAAATATAATTAAAATCGGACCACCCCTTCTATAACCTGATTTTTTCGATTCTCGATTTATCTGGGGTTCCTCGACACAAATCCTAGCTAAGAATACACGCAGACGCTTATAGTACAACTGTGTAAAATTTCAAGAAAATCGGTTCAGCCGTTTCGGAGTCTATAGGTAATTTACACACACACACACACACACACATTTAAAGTTTCATTCATAAATAAGTATATATATATATATATATATATATATATATATATATATATATATATATATATCTGTAAAAATAAGAAAAGAGTGTATGCTTTTAAGAATCTCACATTCAGAGTGCAATCTTTATACTTATTCGAACACCAGATGCTGGCGGCAATCGCAGATTCGTTACATTTTTATCTTGCTTAATAAAGTCAGAAACAGAAGTACGCTCTGATTTATTTTTTCTTTCCTTCATCAAGATGTTTTTGCTAGTTTTTAATGAAAACAACGATTGTTTAGATTACCGCTTCCGTCAAGCAGGCATTACGGTTGGAATCCACACATGGCTTATTACATCGATAATATTTCAATTCGAAACAATGGAAATGAATTAGGAAGGAAGTTGTAGTAATTGAAAGCTTCATTATCTCACTCCTAAGTAAAGAGCAGATAACAACGTCTCAGGAGGGAAACGCAGAGTAAAAATAAATAAATAAAATATTTTCTTCTTTTGTCTACAAACACCTCAGGCGCTTTATGTAACTTCTTGGGTTTGTTTAGGACAGCTATTGCCGGCTGGTGGACGTACAATACGGGGAGAAAACATTTAAAACAAAAGACTTTTTGTTGCCATTCCATTAATTCATTTTTATGAGGTTTTAATTTATCACATTGATTACACTAGATTTTTTTTTCAAAGTTTTTTTTTTTAGATTTAAAATATTTGTTTTTATTTTAATACAAAATTCCCAAAACAATCAGCAAACCGCAGGCAATTACTTAAAATGTCATTGCCGTATTATAATGAAGATAATAAATCAATTGTAGACTAAAAAAAAAAAAAAAAAAAAAGCTTCATAAGTATTTGGATCTCATTTTTTTTTGTTTTTGTTTTTTAATCATATCACCACAAGCAAGGCGATAACGCCACTGATGCGCAGGGGGCTACGTAAGAGTAAAAAGATTGGAAAAGAGAAAAACCGGAAACCGCATCCTAAGCAGGAAACAAAGGATGAGCCTCTTCACCTGTTCAATAGACGTGGGTGGAGTGTGAACCGGGCGATAGTTTAGTCTATCTACTCCAGAACCTGAAGGTGACCGTTGTGCCAATTGTTGTTGGCGCACTGGGATTCGATGTAGAATTAACATCCTGACAACGGCACCGTTGAAAAGAGTTAAAAATGCCAAAGTAATTTTTTTACTCTCTACTATAATCCATCATTATCTAACAGCGTAAAAATTCAGTGAAAGAAATGTCAGTATTGTATTGCAAAATTTATCGGAAAATAATATAAAAATTACTCAGAAATGGTCATAGGATAATTATTATTATTTAAAATATTAGGATGTGCATTGTGGAGCAATGGATATCGGAACGACAAAACGGTGGAACCGAGTTCGAATTCCAAATGAATTCCTTGCATTCACTTACGCTCAAATACCCTTAAGAAAGGTATTAATCCGTCTCTTCCCTCAAGTTATGGGTTAAATAATAGGACAGATTGGGTTCTATAACCATGGCTGGCAACCAGTCTACCTCAAAAAGAAAAGACAACCTACTGCGGGATAATCTTCTGCCCAGTCAGTCATGTCTCTTTCGAAACATGATCTCCCAAGCGTATGGCACTTAAACGACTGATTATTTAAAACTAACATAAGAATTTTAAAATTCTGATTTCTTTTTTGTTAGGAAAACAAAAAATTTGAGTAAAAAATATTATTTTCAAGCGGTGTAAGACATTTTTTTGCAAATCGTTTAGATGACGTGAGCAGTTTATCACCTGTTTTTTTAATATGTGGGCTATCTGCCTACTTCTACCGAGTGCCCATAGCTCAAAGGTAGAATCACCGACTGACTGGGTAAAAGCAGTCGGATGTATAACAATACTGATGAGCTATGATATAGCGAAACATATCTGTCTGGGGATGACTATTCACGCTCTCACACCTTGACTGAGCACTCTGGAAGAATGGTAGACTTTGAAGAAACAGTAGCTACTCTAGCATCAGTCATGAAGTGGAACACTCTAACTTCTAAATCTAAAATGACGAATCGCAATTTAGTTAACTTTTTAAGTTAACTTCCGCCAAGAAATATACAATTGTACAATAACATAACTTTTTACTCTTAGGAAGATAATTGTTTAAATGAATATGTGACCCCCTCATTCTATAATATAAAAGAATATATATATGTAGCCTTTGATATTTGAAAAATAAATCGCTCGACCGGCGGTTGAGAGCGAGGAAAAATGTACTCAACCCCAAATCATTTTACTCGACCGACTCGAAACTTTGCATTTATTAAGTTTGAGCCCTTTTAACATCATGATATGCTATTTTTTTGTTTTTTTGGCAGTTGAGTGGAGGTACCTAAATTCGTAGTTTCTTTCTTCTGTTTGGCTACAACCTCCACATTATAGATGATAAAAAAATAACAAATCTGATTTTCTAAAACGGTATTCTATAAAAAAATTGCTTACTTGTATAATTTGTTTTTCGGTGCTTGTTGCGTCAGTGATATTATTTTTCCAAATGTCGATTCAAATAAAAAAATACCGAGTAATTCAGGATGAACCTCATATAATGTTTGATGATTTTTTTTTTGTGTGTGTTTTGTTTTTTACTGCTTATCAACATTTTGCCGGTTATCTTAAAGCCAAAAAAATTGTTTTTTAGATTATAAGAATCTTTTGAGAGATAATGATTTTAGTTATACAAGTTTTACTCATTCAACCATAACTGGGAAGAAGCAGTGAATACATATCTTTCCGAAGGTTATTTGCGTGTTAGCGAATATGGAGTACTGCTGTCATATATGGTCAGGCGCCCATGCTGTTCATCTCAGTGTTCTTAACAGGCTCCAAAGGAGAATCAGTAATGTGATAGGTACCAACCTGGCAGCTCGACTCCAGCAACTTCTCCACCGACGGGATGTGGCTTCCCTCTGTCTGTTCTATAAATACTTTCATGGCCTCTGTTCCAACGAACTTAAGTCACTGATGCCTCTGCAACAGGTGTTTACTCGTGCAACCAGAGTGGCAACTGGGTCTCACCAATTCACAGTTAGATAAACCAAATGCAGACGACAATACTACTCCTGCAGGTTCTTTTCTCGCGCTTCCCGCCTGTGCAACTCGCTTCCATATTCTTGCTTTCCTGATGGCTACAACTTCCAGGAATTTAAATGCAATGTCAATACCCATCCCTTAACCACTTCTCTCTAGTTCTTTTTACACCACCCTGTATATCCTTTCCTTTCTCTCCACCTTTGCAACTGTCATCAAACCTGTATACCCATTCTTCTCTTGCTCCTTTCTAACTTGTTCGTCTATCTCTTCACTCTTTCAATCTTATTTTTTACTCTTATGTAGTCCGTTAATCTTTTTACTCTTAGGTAGCCCACTGCACATCAGTGGCGTTACCGCCTTGCTCGGAGTGATACGATTAAAAAACAAATAACGAAGCTGGCTGAGATTAGAACTCAGCTCTCCAAGTTTAGACTCAGAGCCGTTATCCAAGCACCCACCTTACGTGCACACACACACACACACACACACACACACACACACACACACACACACAGAGCAAAATTTTATCAATTTAGTAGAAGCTCCAACTTGTAAAATGTTCTTCCTTAAATAAGTTATTCCAATTTTGACCTATCCGTAGTCGAACTGCTAGACGCACAACTTGGTGCAAAATGCTGATTGGGGAAAAAATCGATGCAGGTTCGATCCATATTAAATGCATGCTTTTTTAGTAGGATTTCTCAATTTAGGTTGTTGGCTATCCATGTGCATTTTTGGTTTGAGATGCGCGTTGAGATCGGCTCGTTACGACAAAACGAGGAACCAGTTGAATTCCTTGCATTCGCTTACGCGCAAATACCCTTGGAAAAGGTATCAATCCGTCTCTTCCCTCCAGTTATGGGTTAAAAAACAGGATACATTGTGTTCTATAGTCTTGGCTGGCGACCAGTATACCGCAGAAAGCAATAGCAACCTACAACGGGATAAAATTAATTCAATCATGTTACTTTCGAGACATGATCGCCCAAGCGTGTATTACGTGTGGCACTTAACTGACTGTTATCCATGTGCATAGTTTGAAATGCGCGTTGTGGCGCAGTGGATATCGGCTCGGAACGAGAAATCGAAGATCCGAGTTCGCATTCCAGGTGAAAATGTATTCATAAGCCTCTTCAACTGAAACTTCTCCTTCCAGCAATGACTTAATTAGCAGGACATATGGTGTTCTGTAGCCTTGTTTGGCAACCAGTCTACCTCAGAAATTAATGGCAACCTACAGTGGAAAAACGTCCAGCCAAGTCAATCCAAATAAACGTGATCGCTCAAGCTTGTATCTCGTATCACAATTAACTGACAAACTGATTGATTATTATTCATTTCACTTAAAATAAACAGGGATAGTGATTCAAATACGAGTAGCCACTAAAAATAACGTTCATAGCAATAATAAATGAGGTCCTTTAAAAAAATAAAATATTTACGTTTACGAGGGAAAAGTTAGCGACAATACGAGATTAATATGTAAGAAGCGAATGTAATCAGTATGCAAAAAAGAAAGGGAAACTGTAATCAGTTCATTTGCGTCTCTTCCCTCCAGTTATGGGTTAAATAACAGGACATATTGTGTTCTTTAGCCTTGGCTGGCAACCAGTCTACCGCAAAAAGCAATGGAAACCTACTGCTGGATAATGTTATGCCCAGTCAGTTATGCTTCTTTTGAGACATGATCGCTCATAGCGTGTATCACGTATGGCACTTAACTGACTGAATATAAAAGTTGAAATCCTGATTAAGGCTTCTACTGGTTATAAAATGGGGGTCGGTTTTCTATTGTTATGAAGTAATAAACTGATCTCCTACTATTGGAGTAGATAGATCTATCTATCGCCCGGTTCACACTCCACCCACGTCTATTGAACAGGTTAAGAGGCTCATCCCTTGTTCCCTGTTTAGGATGTGGTTTCCGGCTTTGTCTTCTCCAATCTTTTCACTATTACGTAGCCCCCTGCACATCTGTGGCATTACCGCCTTGCTGGAGTGATACGATTAAAAAAAATAATATAATACATCGCTTCTCCCTCTAGCTATGAGTCAAATAACAGAACAGATTGGGTTCTATAGCCATGGCTGGCAACCAGTCTAATGCAAAAAGCAAAGGCAACCTACTGCGGGATAATCTTCTGCCCAGTCAGTCCTGTCTCTTTCTAGACATGATCGCCTAAAGCGTTTATCACGTATGACACTCAACTGACTTAATATGCATAAATTTCATTCATAGAAATCAAATATTGCTATAAAAAATGATGCAGAATTTTACTCAGTCACTTTCGTAGTTTCTCCTTCATCATATCGATTGCTAAATTTAAAAAAAAAAATTAAATTTTGGTAGTTCTTATCTTGGCTTTCGTTTTCATTTTAGCTATGTTTTAAAGCTTTTGTATACTTGCTGATTATCGCGTTCATATTTTCTTATACTTAATGTCCGATGTTCTTAATATTAGAACTATGCAGTTTTCCTTAACAAGATCGTTGCCTTATAATATTTATTCCCATAAACGGATATTTTCTTCTCTTTTTCTCCGACTCTTTCTTATTTTTGTCGTTCTTGCTTTTCTACTTCGTTCTTATCTTCGATCAAATTCAGCTCTCTGATTCTTCTTCTTTTTTGTGCCCTGTCCTTTGAGGACGTAGGCGATCATGGCTCTCGACGTCACCCTATCCCTGGTAGCTCTTAGTATGTTTTCTCCTGTTACACCAAGCAACCTCTGTCCCGTCATCCACCTGATCAGGCCCTGCAAATATGTTATCCGCTGCCTTTCTCAGTCTCTTTTTCATTCTATCTGGCCTGTCAGTATCAGGTTCTCCAAGCCCCACTTCCTCATTGCAAGTCCTAGAAACTTCAGTTGTCTCTTCCTGATGCTCAGTATTAATTTCCTTTTCGTTGCCATTCATTCCAACACCTCATCGTTGCTCGTATGATCAGTCCACGATATCCGCAGCATCCTTCTGTAAAACCACATTCCCGCTGCTTCAAGTTTTGTCCTCATTTTCGATGTTATTGTCCAGCATTCACTGCCGTATTGAAGAACTGACATCACATAGCAATCTAGCTCTCTTTTCTTTGTTTCTAGTGAAATTTTCCTGTGTGTTAGTACTTTACTCAGCTTCTGGAACGCGTCCTTCGCCATGCCAATTCGCCTTCGGATCTCTGTGTCGCACTTTCCATCTCCTGTTAGAACACTTCCTAGGTATTTAAATTTTTGTACTTGCTTGATTTTAGTATCCCCCACCTGAATATGGCATTTTGGGTTGCTCTTTTTGCTGATGACTATGCATTCAGTTTTCTTACAGTTTATTTGTAGCCCGGATCTCTCAGCAGTATTAATCTTACTCTCTTCCGATAGACACCTCCGTTACCCTCACCTGAAAACAGGCACGCTTCGAAATTGGGAATTTATTTCATTTTCTCCTTGTTTCTATTCCTCTTAAATTTCATCGCTTATTTTTCTTTCGTCATTATAAACGCTGAGAATCTCTACTTTGCATATATTGTTTATTGCTTCTTTTCATCCTAACAAGCGTTTTATTTGCCTTGTGTTCTTTGCAGCATATTTTATCGAAGCTCTTTTCCTTATTCGTCCTTTGTCTGCACCTTCTCTTTTCTTTTCCTTCATGTCCGTTCATTTTTATATTGAAATAAATAACAAGCTTCATGCAGAAATGCATGTGCTCAGGCGCACACAAACAAAAACACTCTCATATAAATACACTAAAAAACTATTCATATATATATACACGCATATTTTGAAAATGAAGACGCAACAATATTTCTTTGCTCTTAATTTCACCTGCTCTTCATAAAAAAATTTAAAAAAACTTAGGCTGTCATTCAATGACCGCCAATATGAAATGTGGATTTAAATGTGACAGCTTCTTTTCAATTAGGACACGTAGCCTCCTGGCTACAATCATTCAAATCTAGCTATATAGTCATTCCTTATCTGTTTTTGACTATCTGATACTTCGCTAACTTTATTTATTCTCTATCGTGTAAATTCTTCTTCTTTTTCATCTGCCGTGTCGCTTCAGAACGTAGGCGATCATAGGCCTCTATTTGGCTCTGTCTCTTGTCGCACCCAGTAATTTTTCTCTTGGTATCTCTTCCAAGCCCCGCTCCGTCAACCATTTGCTCAGACCTAACAAGTACATCTCACGCTGCTTTCCCTTGTCTCTTCTTCCATTTATCCGACCTGTGAGTATCAAGTTCTCCAGGCCCTCCTTCCTCATTACGTTTCCCAGGAACCTCATTTATTTCTTCCTAGTATTTATTATCAGTTTTCTTCTCGTTTGCATCCTTTCCAAAACCTCATCGTTGCACACGTGCTCTGTCCATGATATCCTCAGCATCCTTCTGTAAAACCACATTTCGCTGCCTCAAGCGTCTTCTTCATCTTTGATGAGATCTCCCAGTATTCACTACCATACAGAAGGACAGATATCACGTAGCAATGCATCACTTTTTTTTTTGTTTCTAATAAGATTTTTCTGTTTTCAGTACTTTGTTTAGCTTTTGAAATGTGTCTTTGACCATGCCATACCACACGGAGCGTATAAATTAAGGGGTAATATTTCAATTTTGAAAATTCATATTAATAACCATGTTCACTATTAATACTATTCTTCGTTTTATTGAATAAAAATTTAGTGTATAGTGTATCGAGGCAGCAAATAATTTTCTAAACATATACTGTGAAATATAAGTGACAATGAATGTCTATTATATTTAATCATGAGCCGTTCTAAACGTCGTATTTTGGCTTTAATTTCAGTTGAAAAAAAAAAGACATTTGGTAATTTTTTATTAAGTTGGTTCTAAGCTTTCGGCTCACAGGATCCATCTTCAGAGAGATTATTAAGATGGTAACGCAATAACATCCACCATCAGCGACGATTTTTTCTTGTGTTGACATACAACTCCGCTAGGCAAAGGCAATAGATAGGTACTATTTGAAAATAACAAACGCAGTTCGCAAATTTGCAATGCGGTTCTATGACGTTACACCGCGTGATAGCGCGAAATGACAAGAGAACCATGTCCTCAAATGCAATGTAATGTGTTTTGAACAGATTTAAACGTGATTTTATTAAGTGTTTGGATTTAATGTAGATAGCAATAATTTAATGCAATATATATATATATATATATATATATATATATATATATAAAGGATTTTTCTGTTGCTGAGGTGATGTGTTATCCCCGTGGGGATCGTCATATCGAAATGGCCATTCAACATCTTTGAATTTATCCTTTTTTAATATATATTTGCTCTGTAATATTTTATTACATGGAGCTCTCTTCCTGTATCATTTTTTAATATTAAAATAAAATTTTTAATATTAATTAGGATCGGGTTTTGGAATTTACCTTCCTGCTGTTTTCCCTTGGATTGAAGTATCTGAATTAAAATATATATATATATATATATATATATATATATATATATATATATTGCATTAAAAAGTAAATATGTACCATGTATTTTTATACCGTAGATACAACCCATTATCGTTAAACTAACTGTAATGTTAAATTTCCATGTCATGTTTTACAAAGAAAACAGACGAATTGAAATTCTGGTTAATATTTGCTTTCATTAATATATATTAGTTATGTATCTTGACCATAGACGCCATGTGTCGATCTAAGACGTTAACTTTAAACTCCTTTCTACTTATACGTTTTGTTCTCCTTTTCTTTCGCTTTTTCCTTTTAAAAATTTTCTATATTTTTCGTTTTCTTTTTTGTAGATTGCCGCTACAAATATCTATTTTCGATATGGTCACGTGAGTATGTGCATCTGACGATTTTCTGGGTGATTTTAAACACTAACTGTTGTATGATTTGGGTCTGAATAGCAGCTGCTGAGCTGCGAATATAGATAGATAGATAGATAGATAGATAGATAGATAGATAGATAGATAGATAGATAGATACTGGAGAGATTGGGATAGACAGATAGATAGATAGATAGATAGATAGATAGATAGATAGATAGATAGATAGATAGATACTGGAGAGATTGGGAGATAGATAGATAGATAGATAGATAGATAGATAGATAGATAGATAGATAGATAGATAGATAAACATTTATTTTATAGGAAAGCATTAGATAGATAGATAGATAGATAGATAGATAGATAGATAGATAGATAGATAGAGAAACAGTTATTTTATAGGAAATCATTAGATAGATAGATAGATAGATAGATAGATAGATAGATAGATAGATAGTGACATAGTGAGATAGATAGATAGATAGATAGATAGATAGATAGATACTGTAGAGATTGGGATAGATAGATAGATAGATAGATAGATAGATAGATAGATAGATAGATAGATAGATAGATCCTTCCTTCCTTTCACGCTAATGGGGAAAGTGATAATTGTGTGACAGCGTTAGCTCAGTCCATTCTTTTTACTACTAGTTATGAAAACTCCTGCCGCGTGTTTGCTCTTTAACAGTGCCTAATTTTTTTTTTTTAATAATTAGTAGTGAAAATATATAAAGCACCGAGGAAGAAATAGAATCTTTTTACTCCACTCTAGAGAAGGCCAAGGCTCAATGTAAAAGCCAAGAAATCAGGATCATCATGGGAGATTGGAATGCCAAAGTAGGCAAGGAGAGGGAAGGTATGACAACTGGAAACTGTGGTTTAGGAATCCGCAAAGAACGAGAAGAAAAATGGATGCAATGGTGCATAGCAAATGACCAGGTAATAACTAACACCTGGTTTCCAGAACATCCACGACGTCTATGAACATGGAGAAGCCCAGGAGGTGACACAAAAAAACAGATAGACTACATAAACATTAACAGCAGATTCAGAAATTCAATGGTTCAAAGCAAAGTGTATCCAGGTGCTTACTGTGGAAGCGACCACGTCCCAGTCATCTGCAAATTAAAAGTGAAACTCCGGAGATTAAAGAAGCCTAATGCAGCACCAAACTGATATACAACGCACTTGTGGATGACCTCAAACTACAGAAAGAATACACTAACAGCGTGAAAACCACATACGAAGAACAAACTAGGAAAGGACACTCAAAATGGGACTCGCTAAATGAAGCAATACTGACATCAGCAAACAACATTGCCCCAAAGGAAAATAGGCGCAGAAAGAAAAACGAGTGGATGACGGAAGAGATTCTGGAAATTATGCAAAGAAGGCAGAAAATGATATCAAGACATGGAATGGAGTACTGGGAAATACACAAGAAAATAGCACTACCTAAGAAGCCAGGAGCAAACGAGTGCGAAATCCACAGAAGCATCAGTTTAATGAGCCATATAACAAAACTGATCGTCCGAATCCTGATGAATAGAGTGAAAAGTAGAATCAGGCCAGAGATAGGACAAGAACAGTGTGGTTTCGTTAAAGACACAGGAATAAGAAATGCCATATTTATGATTAGGATGCTCTCCGAAAGGGCAATACAAATGAAGAAGGACTTATAAATGTGCTTCATTGATTATGCGAAGGCGTTTAACAAAATACGCCACAAAGAACTGATGGAGATGCTCGGCAGCCTGGAACTATTTGGGAAAGACTTGAGAGTAATAAAGAACCTTTGTTGGCAGCAAACCTCTTACATAAGGACAGGTAATAGTTTCAGCAGATATACAAAGATAGAAAGGGGCGTAAGACAAGGATGTGTCTTTTCACCGGATCTGTTCAACTTGTACAGCGAAAATATTTTGAGGACCCTAGAAGTTATGCACGGATTCGTAATCGGAGGCCACAATTTAAACAACCTAAGGTACGCAGATGATACAGTGCTGATAGCAGAGACAGAAAGGAAACTAAAAGACCTCCTACAGAAGGGAGCCGAAGAAAGTAACAAGAAAGGACTAGAAATAAACTGCATGAAAACCGAATGCCTGGTCATCAGTAAAAAAGGCAGCCCAAAATGCCAAATACAGATCGGGAATACCAGAATCAAGCAGGTGCAAAAATTTAAATACCTGGGAAGCGTTATAACAGAAGACGGAAAGTGCGACACAGAGATCCGAAGGTGAATTGGCATGGCGAAGGAAGCATTCCAGAAGTTGAGTAAAGTATTAAGAAACAGCACAATTTCGCTAGAAACTAAAAACAGATTACTGGATTGCTACGTGCTGTCCGTCCTTCAATATGGCAGTAAATGATGGACAATATTGTCAAAGATGAAGGAAAAACTTGAAGCAACTGAAATGTGGTTCTACAGAAGGATGCTGCAAATATCATGGATCGAGCATGTGAGCAATGATGAGGTATTAGCAATGATGGAAACAAAAAGGAAATTAATATTGAGCATCAGGAAGAGACAGCTGAAGTTCCTGGGACAAGCAATCAGGAAGGAGGGTCTGGAGAATCTGATACTAACAGGCCAGATGCAGGGGAAAAGTGACAGGGGAAAGCAGCGGATAACATATTTGAAGGACCTAATCAGGTGGATGACGGAACAAGGATTGCATGGTCTAACAGCAGAAGGCGTGCTCAGAGCCACCAGGGATATGGGAAAGTGGAAGGCCATGATCGCCTACGTCCTGAGGGGACAAGGCACATAGAAGAAGATATATATATATATATATATATATATATATATATATATATATATATTAATTCAGATACTTCAATCCAAGGGAAAAAAGCAGGAAGGTAAATTCCAAATAACCCGATCCTAATTAATATTAAAAATTTATTTTAATATTAAAAAATGATACAGGAAGAGAGCTCCATGTAATAAAATATTACAGAGCAAATATATATTAAAAAAGGATTAATTCAAAGAAATTCTTCATATCGAAATGGCCATTCAACATCTTTGAATTAATCCTTTCTTAATATATATATATATATACATATATATATATATATATATATATATACCTTCTCTATTATAATAAATACCTTTGTGTATTTCTTATGTTTTAATGTAATATACTCAATAGTATGTACATCAATATATATGTTGTAGTAATTTTACACTATATCGATATATTTTCTCGTCATTTTCTATGGCAAGAACCCACTCGTTAAAGTATAATTATGATCATCAGATATCATCAGTAACATGACTGGGTTTGATCGTTGGGTCGTTGTACATTTAACTATTACGACTAGTTCCTTCCCATGCCTTAGTTGCATACAAATGTCTTAAGCATGTAGACCTGGCAGAGCCCCTCCTTCTGAAGTTCAAATGAGTGTCTTGTTAACGAACACGTGGCTGTTGATTTCATCATGAATACCTTCTGCTCTTGACTTTGACATTGAGACTCGATGAAAACCTTTTCTTAGCGATGCTGTATCACCAGTTCAATGCCAAAGGCGATGAATATCTTTCTTTACTGACGATGAATTATATATAAGACGGCTACAATCTCCAGGAGTTTAAATGTAAGGTCAATAGACACCTCCTAACACACTAACCTGCTCCCATTCTATCAAGCACTCTTCCCATCTGCCCAACCCTCATCCTTGGTATCCTTACTCATCTGTCACCTTCCTCCTGACATTCCCTATGCCTAACCACTCTTTCTCTTTACCTTCCACTATGTAGCCCCATGCGCAATAGTGGCAGTGGAATGCCTTGCTTGGGGTGAGATGATTAAAATATATATATATATATAAATGTGATATATGTGTGTGTGTGCGTGTGTGTGTGTGTGTGTGTGTGTGCAAACGTTTTTCACTTAACTGAGCAGTGTTATGCCGACATCAAAGTTTCCTGAAGGCATATTTGTGATGTCTTCGCTCCTGAGAAATTTCTTCCATGTTTACGTGAAGACATCGCAATAATACCTTCACGAAAATATGTTGACTATAAAACATATATATCACCTATCTTAAATACTATATATATATATATATATAATTTTTTCTCGATCCAGTTATTTTTATATATTAAAAGCGTTTTCGTTTCTAGATCCGTTTATATTTACACTGACAATATAGCCTGGCGTTCCTCGGGTGTAATGAAAGCTTTAAAACTAATCCATGGTCCTGGAGCTCAGAGTCTTTGGACGTTGGCACGAAAGACTAAAAAGCAATAGTAGTTTCCAGTTAAAGCGAAACTGTAGACTGAAAGAAAAATGAACGGATGTAAATCAAATTTTATTTTTCTGGTATCGATATCAAATACGTTTTTTTCGTCGTAAACTGAATTTTGAAGGCTAAATAAGTCCTCTGAGTAAGTGGTATCATGGCTGAGACTAAAAGCTAAAATTATACCTACTTAGAGTCAAACCCGAAGCAAAAAATAAAATAAAAGGGCTGAAAAAAATACAGACATACAAGCAGTTAAACAGATACACACACAAACACCTTACCTTTTATATATATATATATATATATTATCGATTTTCTGCACTATTCTAAGAAGTGCAACCTTTAAACTTCTGAATATCGTTTCTTATGACTTTGTCTATGAGTGTATCAAAATTGATTAAAATCTGACCACTCCGTCTATAACCCATTTTTTTCGATTATCGATTTTCGATATTTATCGTGGGTACCTCGACAGAAAATCTAGCTAAAAAAACTCGCAAACGCTTAGAATACAACTATGTAAATTTTCAAGAAAATGGGTTCAGCCGTTTCGGAGTCTATAGGTAACAGGGACACACACACACGGATAAATTTCCATTTATAAATAAGTTTAGATAAAACTATTTAAAAAAAAGCAAGCCCACCTTATGTTTGATATGATTCTCAACTTTAAATAAAATTTCATATTTCTTATTCGTTTTTTTTATATAGTTTTAGGTATGTCTATTTTAATATATTTTTATCAAATACAGTTACTCACTGTTTTTTTTTAATATAAAATAAAAATCCTGTCTGCTTTAAATTCTATAGATTTTTACAATAAAAAACGTAATACCTGTATATTATATTGGTTGTGCCAGTGATGTTATAATCAGATTTACATTATGCACCGTCTCTACATAGCGCCTGAAGACGACGTCCTGTATGAAACTCTGAGTTGTGCTACCGGTGAAGGATAATATGCATATTAATATATACTAAATATTTCTGTTATATTAAATCAAGTATTTTAACACCAGCACTCAATGTGCGATATCATACATATATATATATTATCCTACGTTTATAGCTAAATTCGTGGTTACATGCAGTATGCAATCATCAGGAGAATTTTATGATAAGCACCTGATGATTTATCAAAATATACTTTAAAGCTCTGTTATATTATATCAAGTACTGTTTTACTAACACTAGAAATATATTTATATTTACGCATGTATTTGGGAATATAGCCATATGTTATTTATCTCTCTCTCTCTCTCTCTCTCTCTGTATATATATATATATATATATATATATATATATAAGAGAAATTGAGGTTTGAAATAGATATAGGGAAAATGTGAGAAGTCGTGAATGTTTGGTTTAAAATGTAGATTTATTATTATTATTATTATTATTATTATTATTATTATTATTATTATGTCATTTTTCATCATATTTCAATTTCTGCTTTGGTCTCACTACCAACCAAGTCTGCAGGGAGACCTAAGGCAGGTCGTGGCGTGTTGTTATGGCTCCATTTCATGTTTTTCTATATTCCCTATCATCCCTAGCATTACATAGATAAAGTTTCCTTAGTGTGTGGGCTGTACTTAATAAGACAATTTTTTGTATATCTCTTAAGCTGGGGTTTCCAGGGATTCTTTCAATGTGTTGTTTTGTTCCATTTTTTATCATTCCAAGTGCACCTTATTATTATTATTATTATTATTATTATTATTATTATTATTTATCTTTTTGTATAATAAATTAAGTGTCTTTAATTTTTTTTTGTCGCTACACGCGTTTCGAGTCCAAAGTTGACTCTCTTCAGGCGATTAAAATTTTTACTTTAAATATCGAGATACATTTGTAATTCTGACGGTTGAAAACACCGTGTATATATAGATAAGAGGTCGCTGAATAGGTAAAAATACTCAAATGCGTACCTGTTTGTTTGTTGGGTATTTAATAATACCCAATAATATGATAATAATAATAATAATAATAAATCTAGACGTTAAGCAAAACGTTCACAACTTCTCTCTATTTTTTATGTATACATATGTGCGGGCGTGTGTGTGTTTACTAAAGACAACATGCATTTTGTGTTGCTTAAATGCTTGGATATTATTTCTTGCACATTTTTATCCGAAGTGAATGTCAGGCCATTTCTGCCGGAATATCTTTCTTGTCTGAGAACAATTATTCGAAATGCTGAAAAGTCGAACATTAAAATTAATCGACAAAAAATAGGTTTAATAATATTAATCAAAAATTCTCTAACATTTGGGTAATTTTTTATTCATTCGTTTCTAAGCTTTCGGCTCACTTGAAGCATAGAACCGAATTAATAAAAAATTATCCAAATTTTGGAGATTTTTTGTCTCTATTTTCAACTGAAATTAAAGCCAGAATACGACATTTAAAACGGCTCATGATTAAACATAATAGACATTCATTGTCTCTTATATTTAACAGTATATGTTTAGAAAATTATTTGCTGCCTCGATTCACTATATATATATATATATATATATATATATATATATATATATGCGTATTTATGCAGTAAATTCTCCTTTAAGGCATGTCAGATTAAATGATTTGCAAACATTGTCTGCTTATTTTTAATAAAATCTGTTAATACTCACAGATAATCTTTCGTGTAGTATCACTGAAATGGAAGAAAAGCGCCTAAGCTTTTACAGTTAATTTTATTTTCCGTTTTTCAGTGTTCCCAAATACCAATCTCCTTCCAATATCATCTTCAGTGGTGTAAGTTGTGGTAAAAAAGCCTCAAAACTGTGTTGCTAAAAATTACTGTAAATTTTTAAAGTTGAATCATTGGAACACAGATAAATGATTAATAAAATCAACTGTAAATGTCACAGAGCATTTCTTGCATTTTTCAGTTATATTGCCGAAAAGATTTTCC